>MU183860.1:78762-171312 GCA_016904865.1 Pissodes strobi | reverse complement strand
CTGGAGATTTGGTCACCAAAAAAGCCAAGATGTCGAGTGATCTAGAATAGCAATTCCTATATCTTCTGTCTACGCCCCTGGATGCTGTGACTTCTATTTCATGAAGCTGTGTTTGTCTAGCCATTTAAGTTCTTGAAAGCTTGCTGGAGCTGGTTGGTAATGTGGCCTTCTAGCTGGGCCATCAGTATACTGATCATGTTGCCCTTATCTCAGCAGCTTTGGGGGTTGGAACTTTTCGGTTATTCCTCTCGGATCCCATGTTTGGATTCCTTGTAGTCCATCTGAATGGCGTAAAGCTGGAGCAGCCCTTCTAGTTGGCGGAGTGTCCTGTGTTACCAAATAGTGCGTAGGTGGTTAGTAGCATTACGGTTTACTAGGTCATTTTTAGTGGATCAGCATTTGACCCTGTTAGGAGTTAGCACATTATATCCATATCTCTGGCAGTGTTGGCCCGTGCTTCTGTGCATGAAATGAAAGTTAGAGCAGGTATTCTAAATGCAATTTTCTATTTTTCTCTAAAGATTTTACTTTATAAAAAAGTTCTCTTGTCCCTTGTCCCACTAAATAAAATCTGTCATTTTATCAAAATATTTTTCTGATTCTTCCTAATTTTAATTTATAAGACTTTAAGAATTCTTGGCCCGTACCATGGGGTGAAAGAACCTATACCAACTTCCATCCCACGAATGTTGAAAGAAAATATTTTTCAGGACTAAAAGATGTATACTCTCAGATATATTTAAAATTTGTTATTGATTATTTTAGAAGCTGTCTAATTTGGCCTTGCTGTGTGGACTTCATTACACAGTTAGCATGTCTTAAGGTACGGGGGCCTCATTACACAGTTAATATGCTTTAAGCAATGGGGACTTTATTACACAGCTAACATGCTTTAAGCAATGGGGACCTTATTACACATTTGACATGCCATTAGTTACGGGGACCAAAATACACATGTAAGTTTGCCATTAGTTATGGGGACCAAAATACACATGCACGTTTGCCATTTGTTGTGAGGGTGTCCCCACAACTTTTTGTTGAGTGTATTCGGATTCCACGGTGTGTAAATGAATTTTACAGGTATCTACGTAATCAGCGTGAAAAGGACAACAAGATGGCTATCTTCGTTTCAAAACCCCCACAACTCATTAAAAATTCACAGGTCCCCACAGCTTTCGTAAGGTGTGTATAGGTGTGTGTGTGTGTGTTCCGACCAAAAATAAATAAAATATTTTGGTTTGCGGATTCATTGTGTTTCCTTTATGTGAAATATGAAACAAATAGGCAATTGTTCTGCTGATGCGGGTGCTGATATTAAACGACATGGTGGAAGGAAATCGACGCTGAAGGTTATATGAAAGATTCGGTAGTAAATAACGTGAAAATTTCGAATAAAATACTAGATTCTGAGGTGCCAGATCATATTCCCTTGACTATTTCCTCTTCTTGAAAAACGGTGTACATATTAATATTTGTAGAGTTGAACCGTTGATTTAATATTGCTAATATTAACTAGTTTTTGATTGTTTAGTATGTGTTCAGTAAATATCATCCTATGTTCTGAAACGTTTTTAAATATGTATGGGTTGATCTAAGCGTGCATGAAATATTTTTCACCCTAGTGTACAAAATACTTCGTGCACTCGTCGTCTTAAAAATAGCAAAATTGATGACCATCAATAAATGTCAAACTTCGGTCACTGAAATCAATAAAAAAACGTTATTTTTTTTTTATAGTCGTAGAGAAAATACTTCTAATATTTTTGAAGTGAAAACTTCTTCAGCATGGGACTTGATGAAACAAAAAAACGACAGTAAAAGCGATCTATAAGATTTAGCTTGCGAGAGAATGAGATGGAGCACAGTTACACAGTTGTTACATGTTAAGAGTAAAAAAGCAGTTCCGTTCGATCACTAAAGTTAGGAAACATCGGACGCGGTTATCACTGGGATGGGTGACGGCTTCGTTTAGTTTTTTCTACCGCGTGTGTACTTCATACATGATTTTTTTTTATTAGATATTTTATTAGACGAAATCCAACTACTTCAGAAGCTTTTCGGAGAAAAAAATGTTGATCTTCAGAAAATCGCAGTCTCCGAATAAATTACCATTTTTATTGAATATTGAAAGGTTAGATTCAGCTGAAAAGTATCTATCTGAATGTGAGAGAAACTTTTATTAAAGTGCGTGAGAAAAGCAGATCTTGAAAACTGGAAAAAGTGAATATGAAATTGTAAACTGCTTAGAGGTATAAGTACATTATACATATTTTAAAAGATAATGTTTGCTAAATCGATAATAGATAATCTGCATCTCAGTTGTTACCTGGCAAGAGTCCTTTCCTCCCTCATATCCTGCGGCACAAAGGTTATATGGAGTAATTCTTTGCAAAAAGCTATCTATGCATTTGTCCTGTTCCCATACTGGTATTGCAACTTGTAACAGTACCTCAGAAGTGGGACCAGCGTATTCCTGCTGTCCCCATCCTGCTACTACTACTGTTTCATTTTCAAAAGTTTTACCTGTAATACATCACATGTTATTACATTAAAATCAACACCAAATCAGCAATATTTTCCAAATGGAATTTTTGAATTCAAGTCCAATTTAACTTCCAACCATTTGTATAAATTCAACTAGTAACAACTAGTAATTTCGATATTTCATTACCCGATTCAGCTCTGCCATATGCCGATTAGGTTATACCACTTCGTAAAATTCTTCATTAAATAAAAATCTGAGTAGCTGATGTTTATATTATTTTTACCTGTAGGAGGAAGACAAATCGGCCAGATGTATGAATTGAAAGAAGTAGGCTGGACAAGTCTTATGATAGCTATATCATTTTCATAAGTGGATAAATCAAAATCTTCGTGGTTGGTAATTTCAGCCACTTCATAATCCTTGGAACGTGTCTCATTGGATTTGGAAAAATCATATTCACCTAATCGTACTCGTACTTCTTGTGGAGAAACACTAAAACCAACAGAAGAATAAAAGGCACAAAATAGTTCTCGAAATATTGACGTTGGAACAGAGACATTTCTGTAATTTTGAACTAAAACTGAATCTGAACGGCTTGACTTAGAGCAAATCGGTTTTTATTTTCTAATCTAAATCAGAGGAAATTGAGAATAAAAATTTCATGTGCAGTCCAGATCAGACGACATGAGCTATATAGTAAAGATATATCGATATTATATTCAAGACAGTGATGAGGAAAAAGTGTTTATTGCGGTAGTTTTTTTAATGCGTTCTGATGTTGATTTATTTTTGTCCCGACCATACAATTCTACATATTTTTAGTATTGTTAACGTAAACAGATACTGAAATAAGAATAAACGAAATTGGTAAAAATGAAGTAGGAAATAAGGACATGAAGATATGATTCGAAAATATCACAACCCAAATTATAGTATAAAATAATCCGTAATAAGCATGAAAACCCATTACGGATAAAACAGAAATCACAAGAACACTCACGTACATAGAATCTTTTTTTCTCCACTGCACTGCACTAAAACAGAATCGTGAGAGGGGACACATTCGGAATATTGTTATTTTGGGCAATAGTAACTTTCAGATATATTTCAACACGTTCAATATATTAGTAGCAAAATGTCTCATATTAAGTAATGTCGCATTCGAGTAGTAAAAGTCAAAGCACTACCAATACACCTTTTTTATACTCTTGCTCAACATTCGTTGCGTTAATAGCCATGTCATGTATATCTTAGCCAATGGTAATCTGGAAATGGTGAGAGAGTGGCCTCGAAATGCCACGGCACTTAGGCCCCATTGGGCACCCTGTGCATCCTCCCTAGGTCAACCAATCCATCTAGGCCATCGCGCAGCCTAGTTTTGTAAAAATGCGGCGATGTTGCCTGAGGAGGCTGTTCAGAGAAAAGCCATGGTTGGCCATCGTTCTCCCAAAATGTATTTCTTAAGTTACGAAACAACGTTGCAATCGCAGAGCAGATGTTCTACTATTTCGCCCTCCTGTTCATACATGTTTTCTTGGTTGGTAGTGCCTGTAGATGTTAATAGTATTGTCCTCAGTATTCCTGCTAACAATCGCTTTTATGGATATAGCAGCAAGTTCAGACTGTACTATGCTTGCGTGATCCTCCATAGACCATTTGAGTTCAATTCGCATGCTTCGGGAACAAATTCCACAGCCTGCTTCTTCGTGGGTTTTTAAGCCATCCACGATAATGATAACTGCACCATCGGTAATAGGCTTATTTGCTTTCGACAAACTTGGGAGGTATGCTGTCTGCGCAGGCATGCAGTAGTGACAACCTCTGACTGCTTTGTCCCATTGGTGATGCGGCGTATAGTCTTTCCACATTCTTCCCTGGGTTGCACATCAATAACTCTGAGCCTTAAAAATGTAGCCAGAGTCACCTCCTTTAGTTAAATATTTAGGAGCGGCAAGCAAAACCATACTTCCATAT
Source organism: Pissodes strobi (assembly GCA_016904865.1). Taxonomy (NCBI): domain Eukaryota; kingdom Metazoa; phylum Arthropoda; class Insecta; order Coleoptera; family Curculionidae; genus Pissodes; species Pissodes strobi. The sequence goes on along the minus strand of MU183860.1, from coordinate 166,853 downwards.
GGCTCTGGTTGAGGTTATTCTCATAGATTGTGTAATTGACTGAGCTTAAGCATTGTCGTTTTTGTTGACTATTGGGCTACCAAGCTACGGCTCTATAGGCAATCTTATGATATCAGTATAGATCTTCGTCATGACCCCGATTTTTTTGAGAAATGTATGCCTTTTTAGTATTCCTCCTAAATAAAGATTTCAGGTTATTTAGCATCGAAGGTGACCAAAATGTGTGTGTTAAGCAGAGTCAGAGTAAAAAGTCTTAGGGTTTCGTCCTTCTTTTTCTGACGAAGAGCGCCATCTCCGTCTTCCGGAGCTTGCAGACAGGGAGTTCTAGTACCGTATTCATTTGAATTGAGGCGGTGGGAAAGGTCATCGAGACGTTTCCATAGCAGTGGCGATAGAACGCCTCACTACGGGCAGCCTCTGATAACGGTGCCTCTCATTACAGTGCCATACACCTTTATATCTATGTCTCTTTGAAAGCATGTTGAAAATCCAGCCCCTGTTTGTCAAGGCTGCATTGATTTTTTCCAAAGAAGGTTTTACCACACACATCTTCAATATCAATAAATATTCCTAAGGTGGACACCAGGTCCAGCAGTCTCTCGATCCGGCTCACTGATGAATGCAAGGCCATGTCGGTCAATCTTCCCGACGTGTGCGCATGTTGATTGAGATGCAACGGTCGGCTGACCAGCACGCAATCCCTCAATTATCGCTCCACAGCCTCTCCAGAGTTGTCAGCACAAAGAATGTTAAGCAGTTCAAGACTCTCTTGTAGGTTAGCGGCCTTGGTGCCATCCTCCCTTGCTGGTAGACCTAGGTCGTAATCTTTGTCTTTTGTAGAGCGGTGCAGTATGTGAATGATCCTCAATCTCCTCACAGTAGGTCCTCCAGGCCTTTCTCTGTTTTTCCTCACTAGTTTTTTAAACTCTCACAGCTTAATGCTATATATATTGTTCCGAGTCGGTTTGAGTTCTGGTTCTTTTTGTTCTGTTAAATATTTTCTAGCTGTCCTCTTGAGTTCCCCCAGCTCTTCATTCCATTATTTAATGGCTTCCCCTGCAGGCCAAGCAAATGTCTTTTCAGGCCGTCATTGCCTTTAGACGTTCTCCTCTTCACTTCCCCTAGACTCTTCCGAAGCCGGACGAGGAACGGAGCCCGATCCGGCCATCGGGGACCCCTAAAAAGCTTCTTAGGCGCCTTAATCGAGCTAAGCTCAATGATGGTTGATCTGACATGATATAAGAGGCAATGATAACAAGAAAATATCAATATGCTTATTTACAAAAACACTTGCTTACCAATTATATGAATCATATTTGAAAATGCGCATAAACAAAAAAGTTAATTTATGAGTGCAGATTTACTTGGAAATGTATTAAGGGATACAATACCTCCTTAATAACTTGCCAAGTTGAAACGCCACGAGTATGGAATTTGTGCTAACGCAAAAGGTAGGAAATCCGGTAACTGCTATTCAAAATTAATTAATTCAAAACTTGACAAAGTGCAGTTTTTACTGTTTTAATTGCATTACTAACGATTTTTGTTTTTAGATTTCTCGTTATTGACAACGTCGTTGATTTGTTCCTCAAAACGTCCAGCATTTTCCAGTTATTTTAGAACTTTTGTCTTGTTGGGGGGTCACTAAATTAGTTCTTGTGCCAGTCACAGTCTTGGGAAGAGCCAATTTCAAAAACCTATAACCGAGTAATGGGAAACAATTTCTCTGATAAACGTGAATACGTCTCCACAATATAGAATATATCTATATTTAGGGCAGTAGCATTCAGCGTCACTCTAAAAAATACTTTGGGAACTCTTTGAAAAAAATTAAATTTATCTAGTTCGAATTAAAAATTATGGATTTTTATTGTAAAAAAATATTTGGGAAAAATTATTCTGGATTATGCCGAGAGTTTCTCCAGCGCTGAAGATATTGTTGCATAGGCTGGAATTGCCCAGGTTGTTGAAAATTCAAGCAAGCTATTTTCAGAAAATAAGTGAGATTTTAAGAACGTGGCTTTACCTTGTTAATAAAATAACAATATCTTTGATAGATTTGGCTTCATATTAGAAAGGATATCTGGAAACCTACCTCCCAAGGCATTTCGCAAAATATAATCCGCTTTAAAGCCTAATATAGAAATTTCAACATGAAGTTTAGCAAATTTTTAACGAATTTCTTAAATCAAATTAAAAAAAATATGTTTTCTAAGTCTCTCTGGAGATTTTTCGAACTTTTTCTTAGTTGTTCTATAACTTTTGCATCGGCAAAAAGATTTTGTTTTATTCTAAGAAGACTGAATAAAAACTTATTTATAAAGCACAATCGATCAAGAACGTTTCAGAGCCGCTCTAATTATTAGTATTACGCAGAAACTTGATAAAGTTTTAATGATAAAAGTACGTTTTAGAGAAGGTATTATAAAATAAATAAATTGTTACTTGTTAATAGGATCGTTGTGTTTGATAAACGTACTTTTACCAAAGGTTCTCACAAATGCGTATTGCTGTAAGTGGAAAATATTTTGATATCATTTTAGTAAAAGGCTATATTTCGCCTAATGCTAGTTATGATGCTCTCAATCGTTGACACCGTACGCCCTACTAAAAATGTCATACCAAACATTTTATTCCTTATGGCAAGATGCGTAATTGAGTTTAGTACAGTTTTTTCGGAAATCCCGTAATAATCGAGATATACCCGTAAAAGTAAAAAAAAGAAGATTTTGTGGAATTAAGAGCCAGAATATAGCTCAGAGAAATACGGGAGCCTAAGTAGGTATTAAAAGAAATAAAAATACAATTTTAAGCCGCAAGTAATCTTCTCCTTCGCGCTGTAATTTCAGAGTTCCGATATTTCTCACTTTGAAGCCGATAAGTCAAAACTAATTAAGAATATTTTTTGTTTGCATAAACCTTTAATTTCATTCTCCATGTCCTTTAACCTAATCCAAAACTTCCAGTCGACCAGAAAAACTGGTACTCTTATATTTAGTGACAGAACTTACTGGTGAAAACCGGCGTGGTAGTCAATTCGAATAAGTTCGTCTGATTTAAGCTCTGTATCGATTTTATAATCTAAAGGCCCATCAAATTGTTTAAAATTCCAATAGAGACAATTTAAGTCTTCCCGGAGCTCCTATCTCGGACCTTGAATTTGAAGTCTCCAACTCCTTTCGATATAAAGATAAGTTAGTAAAGGTTGACAGGGCACTTAGGGCCCAAAATAGTTTTTGGGATTTCCGGCCGAATATATAGCCCAAAACTGTTAACAAAAATGCCGATTGGACCCAAATTTCTGGTAGGTAGGAAAGAGAAATAATGATTTAAATTGAAAAGTTCCTTCCGAAGCGTTTTTTTTTTTCGATTTAATATTTAGGGATCGATAACACGGAATTACCGTTTTCTGAAAATTTAGGCTTCCGGCTGGTGGAAACGTAATGAAGTTTCCTAATTAGGAGTCAGTAGGAGCTAAAAAAAATAGTTACATTCGAGCCTCGCTCATTCATTGCCTTTAATATTATTGGTTTGAGTTAGTTTTAGTTTGGGTTGCTGCTCACTGCTCACATAGATAATCACTCGCTGTTGATTTTCTGAATCTCTTCAAAACACTATAATACAGATATTAAAAAATGGCTCAAAGAAAATCCAGATTGATGTGAAACTCATTTTCAAGTAACAACAGTTCTTTTAGAAACACAATTGAATTGAATTCCATTCAATAAAGATATTTTTAAAGATTGACAATTTGCCCCTGCCTTATATCAACCTAATTCAGTTCAAGACATTACTATAGAAAACAATCGGGATTCTGTCATAGAAGTTCGAGAAGAAAATCTTAACAAAGCTGGTTCTGAAACTGGAAAAAACTTAAGTGATCTTCCTGATGACATCGAAAGAAATCAATGTCATTACCATCACTAATAACAAGGCAGTGAATTGAACAATTTTCTACCCTTCCAAAGGAGGTAGTCACTGTGGAAATGTTCTGTCCTACGGGATAAAGAGCTCATGGAGATCCTTGGAGATATGTAGAGATCTGTGGAGAGTAAATACATGGATGTCCGGTGGAGATACATGGAGATCCGGTGGAAATAAGTGAAGATCCGGTGGAGATAGGTCGAGATACAAGAACTACGGTTGCAGTCGTGTAGAATTTTATTGGCCGATAATAATGCCCATTCAAATTATTTATGTGCCCACTATAATGCTGGGTTCCCACACTATGAAACTCGTTAGATCAGACAAAGTAAAACTACAGAGTTTTTATAAATCTTTTAAAAAATGTGTTTAAATCAGATTTGTCTTAGAGACAGTTTAGTTTTCTCGAATTCCTTTTACATTGGTAACTTCTTCCTGCTTTATGTGTTTATTTCAAAGTGTATTTTGGAGAGAGAAGTTAAGTTTCGACATGGAAATAACTATTTATTAGATCAACAACAAATATATTTTTGTTGTTTTTTTCATTTTTGTTATTTTTTTAATAGCTTTTTTGCTATTGTATAATACTCTTTTGGTGTTCTTATGTTTTATTTTTATTTTATGATACGGAATAAGGTATTATGTTTTCTTGCATTCTTTATTTTGTTTAGTATAAAGATTTTATTATTATTTTGAGTTACTATAGATATACCTATGTAATTTGTATTTTAATAAAACTAAGTTGATGTCATATTTTTTTCAATTATTATTTGTTTAAACGTTAATTTCATGTTGAGCATTGGTTCTTCTCTAAAATACATATATACCGAGTGAAATACGAGGGTAAAATAAAACCGAATAAATTGATATTTTATTAAGTACCTTTGAAACGCTATATATCGGTGAATTTTGCCAAAAATGTTATCATTTCCGAAATATAAACGTGTATGTACCTACCCCTGCAAACAATGCGCAGCAGTCAGAATATGAGTGTCTGTAATCAGAGCACCACCGCAAAACTGCTGCTCAGAACCTTTTTCTAATTCTTTTGGATGGTACAAAGCTGCCAGCCAAGGCCATTCTTGCACTCTGGCCCTTTTGGTTGTTATTATCGAACGACCTTCCGCTGATATACCACAACCTGAAAAAAAGCATTTCGATATCCAAATATTAGCAAAGAACATATCTTAATTTAGTTATAATGTACCTGTAACATTGTCTTTTTCATCATAATCTTCACCACCTCCAGGCAGGTCCATAATCAACTGAGATCCAATCGTGCCACTTAAAACCACGTCATCTGGACAACAGACGCCTACAAAACTACATTTCAAAGTGAATTAAGAAAATGTTGTAGAGTTTATAGAACATGTAGGTACATGTACGTAAACGAAAAACATAATGGGCATAAGATCTGCAAATCCTGACGACCGACTTAAAAATCATGGCAAAAAATTTCTAATATCGTTTACTTAATCTCGAAATTCATCAAAATTACACCGAATTGATGAAATATGTCATCTATATCTTGAGGAACGTCATTCTAATACATAGTACATAAATTTAATCTTCACTATATAAAATACTAGCCTGAACTTTAAATCGCATTGAGTTTGGTGCATGCGCCGGAACTATTCAATGTGCAGGGTGTTATTTAAGTACATAGACAAACTTTAAGGGATGACCAAGGTCACCTACTAAAATTTTGTTCACCAGTGTAATCACCATAAATGAAAATGCTGAGTCCACTATCGATTTTGTATAACTTTCTTGTCTTAAAAAAATATTAAAGGCAATTGGTTATTTGGTTCCCAGAAAACTGGTACCCGAAATTCACTCAAAAATCGGTTGAATTATCTTCGGAATGCAGATTTTTTAAAATGTTCGTCATAATTAGCTGCTTTTGCAGCATTTATTGGCACATATAGGTAGCCTAGTCTATGCTAGTAGCCTAAGTTGAAAGTACATAAATATGCAATATAAATAGCATCTAAATAATTGATTAAATGGTGCATGCGCCGGTACCAGCAAAAATTATTTATATGAGTAGTTGATTTACTGCCTAAATCATAACAACGATAATTAGAAAGTAATTAATAATTAATATCGATTTGCTCACAACCGATTAAATTGAGGACACTTGCTTATTTAATGATGTATCGGCTCTTTTTGACCATCCTTATCGTACCAAAGAATTTCAATAAAACAAAAGAGGTCTTTTGATTTTTCTAAGATCAAAGCGAATGTTATCGTTTTATGATGGCAATGCTTTCTGATATCTTCCTACTTCGTAATTTCTAGTTTATAAGAATTTTGACCTGAACTTAGTTACAACCTAGAGCATGGGAAAGCAAAAATAGGTTTATTTTGTAATATCAGTAAAAGCTTTAATGCGAAAATTAATTCATTGCCTTTGTTAAGCATATAGAATTAGTCTATTGGCTATGTACAAGATTTGTTATGTGATCTGGTATCAATAATCGGCGGGCGAACCTTGTAACAGTTCTATACATTACCAAACACGATTAGAGGTGCTAGGGCTGAAAAGGTCACGAGGATCCGGAAGATGGAAAAAACTGAGACAACAGCCAGGGAATATCTAAGAGAGAAACTATCTAAATGCTTCTCTGTTTCGAAAATGCGGGGAAGCTGGACTTTTTAGGGAAAATGTAAAACAAATATCGATTTCTAGGAGATTTTTTTTTCTCTCGAAACGTAATTTTTTAAATAAACGCCGCTTACTTGACAAGATTCTACGCCAAAAACCGAATCACAAGACACTTTTGGCAATGATGATGCCTTTATACAAGGTGAGCTAGCAGAATTTGAACTTTTTGCATTTCGAGTTTTGGCACGACACTGCTTAATATTTTATTACTGGAAAACCGAATATTCTGAAGCAATCAAACTTTATACATAAAAATAGAACGATATAAGGCGTATGGGGTTTGTTACTCCTCCATCGGGCACCTCCCCAGGTGGCGGATAGGGCGGGAAAGCCTAACAGATATAGGTGGTATCGTGGAAATCAAATAACCGGGGCGGACCAAAACTAGCACAATAGCAACGTCTGTACCCAGATTGGGCGGTTGCAAACGGCGTCTGACCCAGAGTGGGCGGCCGGAAATTAAGCCAAGATTGGCGTGAAGGAAGGCAACGGGATACCACGTTCACTATTATTTTCTCAAGAGAATCACATGAATACATTCGATTCGAAATTTTCCGGAGGTTTAAATAGTTCCCCAATCGGATCTCAGGGGGGAACGGTTTTGAATGTTTCAAACAACATCGATAGGGCAAACCTGAGAAGGCAGATAAAGATCGGAACTTGGAACACCCGAAGCTTGTATGAAGCTGGCAAGCTGGCGAACCTTACACGTGAGATGGATAGACTCGGATTGGACATATTGGGTGTTGCCGAGACCAGGTGGCCAGGCACAGGAAGATGCGACACGGAGAATACAGCATTCTATTACTCGGGTAACGATAATCGAAACCACAGAAAAGGCGTCGGAATAGTGATAACGAAGCAACCGTAAAAATCCATTATAGGTTTTTTCCCTACTCCGGCCGAACTGCACTGCTAAAGTTAAGGGCTAAACCGACCAATCTCAATATCATACAAGTGTATGCACCAATAGCGGAGTCACCGGATCAAGACATAACACAGTTCTACAGTGAAATCAAAGAACTACTAAAGCTTACCCGGAAACAAGATGTCAACGTTATTATGGGCGACGTTAATGCCAAGATTGGAAAGGGCAAATTTGAAAACTTAGTCGGACCATATGGGCTTGGAATCAGGAATGAGAGGGGCGATCGCCTTTTAGAATTTTGCCAAGAGGAGAGTGTGGCAATTACAAATACTTGGTTCCAACTCCCATCACGGTCTTTATACGTGGCGATCCCCAGCAGATAGTCCACAAAACTTAATACGCAACTAAGTGGACTATATTCTTATCAATAGCCGATTTAAGTTATCAGTCAAGAGAGGTTGCACATACCCCGGAGCAGATGTGCCGTCTGATCATGTGTTGCTTGTAGCAGTCATAAGGCTTACTTTGGCAAATGTCAAGAAATTAAATAGCAATCGAAGAATAGCACTGGAGAGATTGAAAGACCCCGCAATAAGAGACGCAATCAGCGAGCAGATCAACAGTCAAATAAACAACATCATATCGGATAACGGAAACGACCTAACACCTTCATGGACAGGACTGTCGGGTATTGTGACGAAGGTAACTGAAACTAAACTGGGATACAGGACCAAGACTAGAAAAACAGAGTAGGATGAATGACGACATATTGGGACTGATGGATAAACGTCGGGCATGCAAAAATAAAGATGGCATCAAATATAATAACATACAAAGAATAATCAGATCAAAGATAAGAATGGCAAAGAACGAATGGCTGAAACGAGAATGCGCGGAAATGGAACAGTTACAAAGACAAAATGACGGCTTTAACTTACACAAAAAAACTGAAAGAGACTGCCGGAATAGATAAAGGCAGAGCACCAAATATACTGGCCGACGAAAACAATCAGATAATTACCGATAACAGGGAAAAAAATACAATCTGGTAAAGATATATTAAGGAACTTTTCTACCAGGACATACCTATATGAATGAAGACAACGACCACTTGACAGGACCATCAATCACAGAAGCGGAGATAGAAAAAGCGATACATAACTCTAAAAACAATAAAGCAGTTGGGCCGGATGAGATCCCATCGAAAATATTGAAGATATTGGATGAAAGAGGCATTGAAGTTCTACACAAAATATTTAACATCGTATACGAAACAGGACAATACCCACAACAATGGCTAAGTTCAACATTCATCCCTCTACCTAAGAAAAATAATGCTAGAAAGTTTGAAGACCATCGACTGATTAGCCTGATGAGCCACACTTTGAAAGTATTTCTAAAAATAATTCATCAGAGGATTTATAAAAAATGCGAAGGAGATATCAGTAGCTCACAGTTTGGGTTTAGACAAGAGATGGGCACACGAAAAGCGATAGTGGCCACGCAAGTCCTTGTACAGAACTGCCATGATGTGAGAAAATATATATGCCTTTGCTTTGTTGACTACGAGAAAGCATTTGACCGAGTTGAACATCCCAAAAGTAATGCAACTCCTCAGGAATCTTGACATAGATCAGAAAGATATTAGATGTTTCCGGAGGGGCGTGCGACAGGGATGTGTCTTGTCCCCGCTTTTGTTCAACCTGTACTCGGAAGGGGTCTGCCGGGAAGCATTGGAAGCTCTAGAGATCGGTATTAAAGCCAAGGGAGTGTGGATTAATAACATACGTTATGCTGATGACACAATGCTCACCGCTGATAACATGCAAGACTTACAAAGACTGATCAACACAGTCGGTCAACATAGCAGATTGATGGGTCTAAACATAAACACTAAAAAGACGAAGTTTATGATAATAACAAGAAACCTGAATGCGTTTGAAGACTCACAGTTAACATTCAACGCAAATGCGCATAGACAGAGTGAGCAAATTTAAATACTTGGGCATGTGGTTATCTGAAGATTGGACCTCTGATATTGAAATCAAGAGTCGCATTGAACAGGCCCGACAAGCATTCCTAGGACTGAGAAGAGTATTTAGTTGCTCTGACTTCGATCTTGGTCTGAGGTTGAGATTTTTAAAGTGCTATGTATGGTCGGTACTTCTCTACGGGATGGAAGGTTGGACCCTTAAAGTCAACAACATTAACAAACTGGAAGCGTTCGAGATGTGGCTATACCGCAAAATGCTCAAGATACCGTGGACTGCAAGAATAACAAACGTAGCGTAGAAGTACTGTCCAGCATCAACAAAGAACGTGAACTGTTAACTATCATCAAAAAGAGAAAGACTGCATATCTGGGGCACGTCATGAGGAACAAAAAGTATGAGTATTTACAGAGGGTAAGATAGAAGGCCGTAGAGGAATAGGAAGAAATAAATTTATGCGGAACATAAGACAATGGACAGGAGTGAATGACATACAGACCCTAATTCAGACCGCAAGGGATAGAGAGGAGATGGAAAATATGATCGCAAACATCCATTAGTGGATAGCATCCGAAGAAGAAGATAAGGCGGAACATACCAAAAAGTCCCATCAATCCGACTGAAAAAGCCGAATTGCTAATTTTTTATTTGGAAAAAATCTACTTACTTTAAGCGTACGTGCCAGCCAATGCATAGTTATTTTCAAGAAATCAATCTCAGATTCGTAAACCTCGTACGTGGTCTCTGCTATACAAAAACTTTATATTTATGGCGTAGGAGTATAATCGAGAAGCCAGCTCAGTCTCTGAAGTTGTCCCCCGCCCTCGATTCCTTACTGTGAGGCCACCACAAAAATGTGATTTTCAAGACTAAATGATATGACCTTGATGATTTAAAGCTAACGATGGGAAGAGAATGTACAAGGATCGAGGAAACTGACATCCTTCTAAATGTTTTAAATATTTTCCACAGTATTTGGCTTACTGTCAGGAGGTAAACGGACATTTTAACATCTCACTTAGTTTTCATTAACATTTAAATTAATTTATTTTTATTGTGGGTATTGCATTTTATATATTACAATACGGATATTAGACCATGATTTTCCCAAAAACCCTGCTCTTAGTAAAAAGTATTGACAATTTTAAGCAGAATTCAGAATTCTAAAATCTAATAAAATATAGTGCGTTCAGTTAAAAAGTAATAATTTCCTATCGGTTACATACAAACGGCAAACTTGGCAACAATGGAAACTAACTATTGAATCAAGCATAATTTCATACTTAGGTGTGTTCATTAAATTCGGTGAGCGATACTTGAGATACTTCGAGTGCTCCATATTTTTCTCGCACACTGTATAATACAAAAACTATAAGAAATATAACAGCTTTAGCAAACGACAATGATAGAGACCTTGTATGGAGAACATCAATGAAGGCCTATTGTGCAAGAAGAATCCAAGAGAGATGGGGAAGACGGCATCGGTTGTGTCGAACACCATATATAATCACCTGATTTGGAGAACCAACGCGAAGAAAAATTGGGTGTAAAGGAAATTAAAGAAAAAGAAAATGGCGGAAACGCACTTATAATAGGTGATTGTATATAAGTAAAATACAGTGGAAAATACTTATAACATTCTATATTGGTTATATTCTGGATGTCATGGAGAACCGCAATTATACAAAAATCCAGTACACACTTAAATTTTCTAAAATGAAGATGATGTTATATATCATGATAAGTAAACGTTTATCGCCTTCCATTAAAAAGGGAAGTGGGAAGACAGTTCACTTTGAATTTCAGGTATGTCTGTTTCAGTGTGAATGTTTCTTAATTTATTTAAATTTTTATGTTTATTCCTTTAAATACGTACAGATAGGGGACTACCTAATAGGTAATAAGAAAAACTTTTAAGTGGAAGTTTAAGTTTTGTTTAGTTAAATAAGTTTTATTCTATTTACCTATGTTGGAAGACTTAACAATAAATAATTTTTCGTTTACTGAATTTTTTATGCTGAAAAAAAACCTTTAGATTATTAAAATTATAAATGCAAAAGTGTTAATTTAACTTTATATATTTTTTGAAAATTATTTTATGGATCCAATAATTAACCCCATATGAAGGTATATTTGAGTATAAACCCAAGTAGAGAACCCAAATAGCTCATCTCTTAGGACTATTTGGGTCGACATATTCACCCCTACGGTGATCAAATACTTTATTGATGTTTAGGACAAGTCGATATAAACCTTTAAAAAAGCAATAAAAAAATATTAATAAAATAAACTCTCAGCACAAAAAAAGCAAAAAATCTAGTCCAAATAACCTGATATTAACAAAAATGTCTTATGTTCAAATAATATAATGATAGTAAGAAATATACTTAGGTAGTCTCTGATATGATGGTCGAACTTTACACATCTATGATTTTATTGTTATATTTTGTCTGATCTAAGATATATGAAAAACTAGGAAATACTTTTTTATCAATGCAGCATCTGAGTTGCATTGCTATATTGTTAATAAAATAATAAAATATTAAACTTACGTTTTTTCTATGACGCATAGATACTCTAGAGGGCCCCTAGTCCCAGTCAAAACGTCAATGGGGCAAAACGACAAATGCTTGCAGTGTCCTTTAGCATCTCCCGGACCAACACATTCCTGATATCTTTTATTCAGCTAAAATTATTTCGTATATAAATTACAAGTAAATCATTAAAGAAAATGAACTTATTAATATTTTACCTTGAACTTTCTACTCAAACCTAGATATCGTTTCCTTCTGACATGTTCCTTATTTAAAAATTCTGTGTCTAGTTTCTGGTCTAATTTGGGTCTACTAATTAGCCTTCTTCTTGGATCTAAAGAATTAGATGATAATGAGGAAGTATTTTTAATTTTAACAACTTTAATAGTATTTTTCTGCTTATGTATTCGCCTACCTGTCGTAACACTTATACTTTCACAAACATACACTAATTTTGCAAAAATAAGTAGTAGAATTGCCAATCGCATTTTTAAAGACTTGTCAGAAATCCAGTCACTGACTTTGGAGCGAACTGTTTTTTTCAGCGATATGGTATGCACACTGCTTTTTTTATCACCTTCAATGCGTGGGTAACATCCTGTTACAAATTCTTATGAGCCGTTAGATAGACCTGAAAACTACGATATAACCCAATGCATTTTAAAACAAAAAATATATAAAATAGAAATTTTAAATTCATTTTTATTTTGAAATTATTACGTGGCTTCAAGAGTTGATTGAGCTCGTGCGACCTAAACAGCACTTTTCAATCAAAATATAATAATAACAATACGGAGATAATGGTACCAAAAGGAATTTAGCCGCCTGAGAGTTAAAGAAATATTGGCAATGCAATGACCATAGCACCGACTAATAGAAGGTACTAACCCGAGGCGGTCTCACTGCACAAAAATGTGTACAGCTCCGTTTTCAGGAATTACTGTACGAAAATGTGCTACATTTTCGAAAAATCGGTACCCTTTCCAATTGACATTTTTTTCTTAATTCTGTACAATGGATAAAATAAAATTTTCTAGATACTCCTTTAAAAATTCTCTAGAATTATAAAACACTCAATATTCCAATTGTCCTCCTAATTGCTAATTGTAAGTATCTTTCATTGATAACAAAACAAAAATGAGTGGGCTACAGTGAAATCATGAATATTGCGAAACAAAATCTAAGAACAACCTAATGCGATTGTAGGTTCCAACAAACAAACCAGTACATTTCAAGTGACCCAGAGACCACACTGGGTTTTCACATCAGGCATATCAAGGGAAACTCGAACTGAAAACAATATTTAGTTTTTTAAGGAGCGCCAGTTGGACAAGGATTGTATTGTATATATAGAAATGTGTCTACAGAACAGACAGGTTAACCCCTTTAAACTCGGTATTTCCTAAGAGGATCATCATAAAGTCGTGGATTCAAATGCCTGGACCAAATCAAGCAATTGGCATGACTGAAGCAGGTGAAAAGCATAGAGACTAGGCTAAAAGGCTTGGCGTTGTCCAGGTTATAATAGAATGAGTTTGTAGAGGGTTTCAGACTAGATATAGCGTGACTTATAAACATGGTCAAGGGCACCTGGAATCTAGAAATGGTGAGAGGGTTGTCTTCAAAGGTCACGTCACTTAGGCCCCATTGGAGCCCCTATGCATCCTCCCTAGGTCAACCAATCCATCTAGGCCATCGCCCAGCCTAGTGTAGTAAAGTAGGCGGCGATATTGCCCAAGGAGGCTGTTCTGAGAAAAGCCATGGTTGGCCATCGTTCTCCCAAAATGGATTCCCTTAGTTCCGAAAGAGCGTCGCAATCGCAGAGCAGACGCTCTACTGTTTCGTATTCCTGTTCACAGCCTCTGCATAGAGGTGTCTCGCATAATCTTAGCTGGCAGAGTCCAGTCAGAATCCCCCATGAGTCGTAGGATCTTGCTTGACATACCCAGGTATGCCTTTGCTGCAGACACATTGGGGTAGCTTAGTAGCTCTCTGGAAAGTCGACAGCTAGTCGTTTCGTCCCAACTTGCCCTAAAGTCTTTATGGGTGATATTTTTGATCATATGTATCAACGTCGCGATAGGTAAGTTTGAAGGGCCAGCTCCCATAATGTTTGAACCGGCTGCCTTCCTAGCCAATTTTTCCTCTAATTTGTTGCCTTTGCACTGTGCATGTCCTTAACCCAGCACACAAAAATTTTGTTTTTGTGGGTGGCTTCCTCCAGTGAATTGCGGCATTCTAGAACTGACCTGGCTGTAAGTTTATAGCTTTTTATAGCCAGTAGTGCTTGCCTACGGTCCGTGTAGATTTTAATAGTATTGTTCTCAGTATTCCTGCCAACAATCTCTTTTGCGGCTATGGATATAGCAGTTAGTTCAGATTGAACTATGCTCATGTACCTCCATAGACCATATGGGTTTAATTCGCAGCCTACGGGAGCAAATTCCACAGCCTGCTTCTTCCTTGGTTTTTGAGCCATCCACGAAAATGTTAACCGCACCTTCTGTTGTAGGCTCATTTGGTTTTATTTGAATACCGTAGAGTTTGTCGAAGACAAATTTGGGAGGTATTATATCTGCTCTGGCCAGCAGTAGTGGCAGTCTTCCGGCTGCCCCTTCCGACAGAGGCGGCGTCTAGTCTCTCCACATTCTACGCTGGGTTGCAGACTAATGACTCTGAGCCTTAGCAATGCAATTAGAGACACCTCCTTTAGATAAATATCTAGGGGCGCAAGCACAACATTACTTCCATGGCTCTAGTTGGGGTTGTTCTCATAGCTCCCGTTATGGTTAGGCAGGCAGTTCTCTGTACCTGGCTGAGCTTAAGCATTGCCGTTTTTTTTGTTGACTCTTGGGCCACCAAACTACGGCTACATAGGTAATCACGGGTCTTATGATAGTAGTACAGATCCATATTACGACCGCGGGTTTCATACCCCCAGGTCTTTCCCTCGGTCCTGCGGCACTGTTTATAAGAAATGTATGCCTTTAGTCTTCGATCTAAATGATGGTGGTAAAGGGCATAGAATGGTGACAACAGCAAGAACAGAGATGTTAATACATTTTCAAGCTGGAAGACGAAGAACAATAACA
Organism: Pissodes strobi; assembly: GCA_016904865.1. NCBI lineage: Eukaryota > Metazoa > Arthropoda > Insecta > Coleoptera > Curculionidae > Pissodes > Pissodes strobi. Next base: position 151,776 of record MU183860.1, on the reverse strand, counting down.
ACTCTAGAAATGGCAGCAAATTTGGTGCACGCAAATATTGCTACGGTGTCTTGAAGAACAATTAGAAGAAGATTGAGTGATTCAAATCTAAAATCAAGAAGACTAGCAAAAGGTCTGCCTTTGCAAAGGGAACATACCAGAGCAGGGATTAATGAACATTTGGCCTGGAATGAGGAGTTGGGTAGCGTAATATGCACGGACGAATCTAGATTTATGCTTAGGTTTAGGGTTAGGGTAAGGAGAAAAGTAGGTGAACGCTTTTTAGAACATTGTATAACATGTGAAGAAGGATCTATTTATGTTCGATATGAAATTTTTAGCGGTGGAAGAACGGAGCTGGTTGTATTTGCGAATGAGGCAGTTCAATAAATCGAACTTTGCGACCCATTATTTTACCATTTGCAAGGCAGCGAGAACCTGAGTTCATCGTGCAAATGTGGTTAATCACTTCTTAGGGGTAGAAAATGTTACAAGAATGGTTTGGTCATCGCCTTCTAACTCTCTTGAGAATGTATCGAATTCTTTAGGACATCGACTTAAAAAACGAGTTGTGAGATCAAACTTTTTAAATAAACGCGCAGTAGAAGTTGCTATAGAATTGATAAATTGATCAATCAATTACAGATAATTGTATCAGTAGTATGCAAAGAAAATGTGAAGCTGCATTAAGTGCTAGTGGTGCACCAACCCGGTATTAGGATTAGTTTTCATTAGTGTAGTTTAGGTTTTGTATGTAGTATATGTGTTACCGCTATTTCAAAATACATTTTTTGGTACAGTCTGTATTCATATTTTTTTGGAAAAAAATTATAATAAACAAAAATAAAATTCAAGCTGAGAAAAGAGGCTACAACACAAGTTTCCTCTGACATTCCTAAAATCATAATAATAGTCGAAAAGTAATCTACAACTTTACAACAGAAAAAAAAAACATTACTTCATGCATTTTAATAGAAAAACAGGCTATAGGTTTTTACATATAAGCATAGTATAGCAGAGGCATGTACCGTCAAAATAAAGCTAAAAGCATATTCATATTTTTTCGCAAAACTTATTCACCTTAAAAATGTATGTAAATTTTCTTTGGATCACTTCAAGTATCTCGCAGTGTAGGTCTTTCCATAAAAAAAATGCATTCATTTGTGTGTATATGCCAATTAGTTTTCCATTATAAAACGTCTCGATTTATATTCTTTTCTGGAATCAAAGGAACTAGACAAAGTTTCTTTGATAAAAATATTTTCCGCTAGATCGCACATATAAAAGGTTGAAATAAAAAGCATTTCTTTAGCTTATTCGAATATGCAACGCCATGCACAGGGGACCTCCCATCCACCCAACATTTATTGAAGTTGAAGCTTGACACACTGCGGATTTTAATATATTTTAGAAAATAAGGAAAAGAAAAACGCCAAAGAAAATCTTGAAAGGTTTAGATTTTCTGTGACAGGAAATCTATAAATACAGAATTTTTTGCTTCTGAAATCCGTCTTGGGGACTGTTAGAAAAAGCTCATTAAATATCTTATAATATAATGCGCAAAATTTAAAAGATCTTTCTTAATACTCTTCAATAAAATATGTCTAAGGATGAACTCGACCCTTGGACTTAGATAACCCAATTGACGCAAAAATTATTAATCGTGAACTTTTTTAGATGGGTATATAACGAAATAAATACTTGGCAAGTCGTCAAGCTGTCTTGGTAGCAATCGTGCGATAAATTATAAACAAAATTATCTCTAAGCAAATAATATATGTCTTATCGGATATATTGTTTCAAATAAAAAGTGTAAATGTAGAAACGTTTCATTACTCACGTAGGCTGCTCGTTTACTACGTTATTTGCAAAAAAAAATCTAATTGAAATTATATTATATTTCGTAAACAATTTTTTACTTTAGTTCTAAAATTAATCGAATCTCCGATGTTCTAGGAAAAGCATCCCTAATTCATCTAAGGCATTATATTATTTATAATCCTCTATATATCACGACTATGAATGTTCTCAGTCATGTTTTCATTGCATACCATATCAAAAGCCCTGTTTCAAAATGGATAAGATAGGTATATTATACCACGGAGGCCATCTATACCAGAGTACAAAATATACTTATTTATACCGTGTCTATACTCAGTTCCAATTTTACAAAAAGAGACAAATATGCCAAGTCAACAAAAGTTTGCATTTGCATGCTCCGTTTTACGTTTAAGACCTACTTACTGTTTACTGCGCCAAGTCTTATTTTTATAACGACCAAAACTAGGTGAAATCCAATTATTGACATTATCTGCCATTGAATATCCCGCCTTTTTATATATCACATCCACTTACCCATCCGGGTAAATAAACAGAATATTAAGTTTGGACTAAGACAAAGAAATTAGTGCAACAACTTGTAATGATAAGTGTAAACATTAATATAATTAACACTAAGTTCTTGCTAATATACAAATTTAACATATTTGTTATAAAGTCATGCTTCGTCTATAATTATCTAAAAATTTATAAATATATTTCAGTAGAACTCCGACAAAAATTTAGGTCTAAATCCTACAAGTAACACGAACGGTACTTTAAAATTCCTACAGTGATAGAAATTTCATTACAGAGGCGAATCCAAGGGGGGGGGGGATATGGGGCTGCAGCCCCCCCCCCAGAAACAGATATAGATACTTTTTTAGAGTAACACTCACTAAACTTGTTACTGTTTTCTTTAATTTATCTTCTTTTAAAATAACTTGGCGCTTTGAGCGTTGACAGTCTCGAATGGCTCGAACTGTGATGGCCGAGTTTTTGAATATGAATAATATGATGCTATTTTACTCAGATCCGTTGATTATATATATGAGAGTTATGAAACAGAGCACATTCCGATAATAAATCAACAAAAATCTGTGGATGTTTTATTGGACCAAAATAAAATCAAATAGGCTAAAGAGAATCGAGAGCGGTTGAAACCCATTATAAAAACTATAATATTGTGTGGAAAACAAGGTTTGGCATTACGCGGACATAAAGATCATGGGCCAATTGATTTAGATAACTTACCCTCCAATAATGAAGGAAATTTCAGGGCTCCCTTGAGATTCGCTGCACAATTTGGAGACAAAACCCTAGAAGATCATCTACGAACTGCAAAGGAAAATGCACTGTATACAAGTTTTGTGATTCATAACGAAATTCTTGACACCTGCGGTTCTCTCTTCCAAGCGAAAGTAATCGAAGAAGTAAAAAAATCGAAGTTTTTTTTCAGACTTGGTTGGTCACCGATGTTGAAGATTTGAAGATTTGCTACAATTTTGTGTGTTTTGTGCCTCTTACTTCCACAACTGCACCAGATATTTCACTGACAATTTTGAAAACTAATAAAGATCTGAGCCTGGACATTAAATATCTAAGAGGACAGGGTACGATGGCTCTCGTGTTATGAGCGAAGAGTTTAAAGGGACCCAAGCTTTTATTGCCGAACATCAGCCCTACTCGACCCTTATAAAAATAAAGGCTTCATTTTTCCATTTAACACAAACAACGAAATAAAATATTTTTATAGAATATAAAAATTTCAAAAGTAACTTAAACTATTTAAAATTACGACAAAGCGAAATAACTAATTTCAGAAAAAAAATCAAAATAAAAATTAAAAAAACTGAAAAAAAAAGTTCGTATTTCAACCAATTGGTCAATTTGATTGATAAGCTCAGGAAAAAAATAAATCGATTTTTCAATATTTCGTTATTTTTCCGGATACCTCCGGAAATACTCAAAATTTTGAAGTTTTCTAAACAGCATATTGTTACCTAAATGCGCCATTTTGCCCTAATTTGACCGACACTGCATCTTTTACGGTTTTCAAGTTCCCCTTACATAGACTCGAATTCGAGCCACCCTGTACATTCAAGGGATGCTAAATGGTGATAGATTCATATACCTTTGCATTTGGTACAGAGCTATGAAAATAAAGATTGAATTTAAGCAAAATAAGCTTGTATAGCTTATTACCGTATTTAAAAAATTATGAAAAGCGTGTAGGATATGGTACAAGCAGCAACAATTAATGCAGCTTTCCGATGATTATTGATAACTAAATTACTGAACAAAAATTTCAGAAGAGAAAGGACAAATCATCTATATCCAGTTTTATCGTCTTCGAAATTCTCTTGAAATCAGATGTCAATGTATTGAATCAAACGTGGAGCAGTTGCAATAAAAATAGTGACAGATCGGGCACAAAAAACGTCGGAAAAACAAATCAATAAATAATCTGTACCCATCTATGTTGGGGTTTGGAACCGGCAAAATGCAATAAAACGGAGTTTTATCCACAATACCGAAACAGAATTATTGCACTCGACGCGCGTTCGCTAACCATGTTAGCATCATCATGAGATGATTAAAACTAATCTATACCCAGACCAATTGAATAAAACAGGAAATTATTACAAAAAAAGTGTTTTATTCTGAATCATTTAATTATGAACTTAATCATTTCTTTACAGATATGTGATATTTATGATAAATTTATAATAGGTCCCAAAGAGCTATCGCCAGAAACAAGATAATCTGTAGGAGAAAATATGATCAGCATTTAAACAATGCCTGTAGTAGATAAAAAATGGGTATGTATGAAGATGAAAAAGGAGTAGGGCAAATAATTCTAAACTAGAACTATGGTAGATATACCTACAGAATATTTTAATATATATTTAAATTTTAATTCAAATCACCCAATAATGGTAAAAAAGGGGGTCGTAAAAAGTCTATATGATCGAATGAAAATAATTTGTAATAATCAAAATTTTAACACAGAAAAAGAATTTTTGAGCAATGTTTTGATTAATAATAACTATCCTATTGATTTCATTCAAAAATGCTTTATAGAATTTGAACAACCAAATATCAGACAAAATCAAAATAGACCTATTGCGAACCTCTTTATTCCTTATATTCCTGGTTTATCAGACAAAATAAAACGAATAGGTAATAAATTTAACATTCGTACAATTTTTAAAACAGAAAACACCCTTAGATCTAAACTAACAAAAACAAAACCACTTAATGAAAATGAAACTACTAAAAATGTCATCTATAAAATACCATGTGAATGTAATAAATTTTATATAGGTGAGACCTGTAGACCATTATCAAAACGTATAAAAGAACACCAAACTTATATTAGAAATGCACAATTCCACAAATCACATATTTGTCAACATGCATTTGATAACAATCACAGAATACAATGGAACGCTTCTAGTATTTTGGCAAAGGAGCCTTCTTCTAAAAAACGTAAAATTAAAGAAAGTGCTTTAATATTATTAAATAAAGATAAATGTGTTGCTTCAACTTCTGTAAGTTTCAATAGTACATGGTTACCTTTGCTAAAAACTGAAGTTGATAAGGGACACTTAAAAATTAACTAATCCTTTCAACAAAAATCATTAAATTCTTCCAAAGCGAATAACACCAAATTATATATATATAAAACTTCATAAACAAATTAATTTACCAAATAACACCTTATTATCAAACTAAATACCAGTTACCAAGTAATTAAATATGGCATTATAATTGTCATCTTGTCAAAGTCAGTTTAAAGCCTGACAATCTGCAAGAGCTTTTTACTGTTTTATTGTATTTGCTAACCATTTTCATTTTTAGTTTTTTGCTTTTCTTGAAAACGGTGTCCGAATAGACACCGAATCGACGAAACTAGGTACACATTTCATTAGGGTCACTAAACTTGCACTTGTGCAGTTTACATCCTTGAGCCGGGGCCGAAGTGGCTCTATAACAATCCAAACAAAATTTCAATCACTTGTGGAGCCAAAGGCAATCAATTCCAGGGTAAGTACAGAATATTTGTCATCACCTATCAATATTTTAACCTAATACCAAAATAATTTTCCATAATGCATTGAAAATAAAAGATTTAAATTTTCTGCATGTTTCAATTTAACCCCGATTTTCTCGATCTTGTGCGAAAAATAGTTTTATAACTTTTTATAGGAGAGATCACGCGGTTTACGAATCTGAGATTGATTTCTTAAAAATGGCTGTGCGTTGGCTTAAAGTACATTATTCAAACTGAAAATCAAAATAGTCCTCAATACATTTTCAATCGAATCGATGTAACTTTTCTGGTAAGTTCTGCTCATATCCCCGCTCTTTAATGTTCGAAAGTTACTCCTAAAGTCAGCTACGCTTACAGAAATTAGTGCTGATCTTATTAAAAGATTTAAAATAATACTTCAAACCACCAGCTAGTGGCCATAACAGAGACAGTGAAAAGTTTAAAAAATACACATTCGGTACTGCACAACTTTACATAACTCTCCACAGTTAGTACCCTATGCCACCTACCATTCAGAAGATACTCATCCATGGATCAGAAATCATTTTCGAGTCACTTTTGCCAATAGGACAGCTAAGTGAAGAGGCACAAGAGGCCAGTAATAAAGTGTTTCAGAAATGCCGAGAATATTTCTCTAGGAAAATGTCACGTGAACAGACAAACGAAGATGTGTTAAAACGTCTACTTATGTCCTCCGATCCTCATATAAGCTGCCTAGAAAAACTTAAGAAACCCAATAAAGCTTTCGACAAAGAAGTTTAGGAATGTTACTGGCAGAAGAAGTTCCTAAAAAGCATTTCTATTCCTCGGACAATAGTGACACTGAATCAGATTAATTTATTGTTACGTCAATTTTTAGTTAATAAACATCAATTTATCCCTTACAAGTTTTATTATTGCATTTTCTGTCTAAAAAAACATAAATTTAATTTTTGCCAACTTTAAACCGATTCGGCCCCAGTGTGCGTCGGTCCGATAGAACGACTATGACGTGTTTCCACATACATATTAAGCAAAAATTAAAATCAACAAATGTACAAAACATAGGTACGTCAAATGAAAAATTAACAGAATCTTTATATAAGTTAAATGTAGGAAAATCCTTACTATTGAAAATTGTACAAAATATTTGCTAAACTGTATTTTCCACATAAACACTACAACCTATATTTGAATGCCCCACATAAAAACCTTTTTAGGTAGCCTACAGAAGCATATAACCATAGAGTCCTCTTAGGGTTAGACCCTAGTTTTTCCCACACATTCACCCACACCTACTTAATGCAATTGTGGCCTTCTGTGTAATCTTTTAAATGTGTGAATTCCATGTCAACTTTAATCAAAAATTTAAGTATTTCACCTCTGAAGAAAAGAGAGTTATTTCTCTGTTGAGAACTAGTGGTTTTAGCCCTTTCATGGCTCTCCTTCATGTGAAGGGAACTACTATTGTTTTCTGTGGATTCACTGAGAGCTTTTCGCGCTTACACCAGTCCTCATGATGTTGAGAGCTCTTTGAGTTTTCTCAGAAAGTTTGCCGGTAAATTTTCCTCGCACCGCTATCACTATATCATCTTCATATCATAAGCAGTTAGATAATTTCTGGAGCAGATCGTCTACCAGGATGACCCAGATGAGTAGAAAAATTTGTTTTCTTGGAGGCATCCTTTACCTACTTTAGCTGTAATGGTGGCTTCGTCGGAGGATGGCATACAATGTCTGGTACCTGTCTTTTCTCCAGCGCTCTTTTAATAGAAATGGTCGAAGCGTAGTTAAATGCCCCTACTATATCAAGAAAAGTGGTTACTGCTATATCTTTGTCCTCTATTGACTTTGAGAGCAGCCTGTTGAGATCGTCCAGTGCTAAGTCCGATCTATCCACTTGATATGCATATTGTCGTTCTTTTTGAGGAATTCGACTCCGTTAGCAAACATGCTTAGAAATATGGATGTTTTTTGTTTGCCATATTTCCTCTTAAAATAAGCAATTAGAAAGGAAAGTGGCCAAAAATATTATTATTTATTTCGAACCAACCCGTCTGAAAAATATAAGAAATGGAAAATATTGATAGGTATTACCTGCTACACTTTACTTGACGCGAATATTTTATAGGCTTGTAACGTTGTAATTGTATCTGAATATTATATCGCGATTTTCTCTGTGCACCGGTTAAATTGTGGTATCGATTGTCACAACATTTTTACAACGAGTGGATTTCAGTACTCCGACCCGTTTGACAGCGAGTGCCTTCCGAAGATGCGCATGAAAATAGGATATATCAAGGGAATAAGTTAAAATTGACGGCTCTTCTCGCTTGGACTTCCGCCCACGAAGGTGCCTTATGGCAATTAAGTTTTCAACTGCTGGTTGATGATTGCCAGATAGCCTTTTTTTGTTAATATTACAAAGCGTAGTAATGCGTATCTTTTGTTAGAGTACCGGCTATGTCGTATGAAAAGCGGTGTGATAACCCTTTTATTTTAAAAGATAAGTTCGACCCACGTGCTTTTTAGTAGATGGCTAAAAAAATCGTTTCTGATTTCACCAGGGTCTTTCCAAGGGACTGATGCCCATTTATTCTGGGGAATTCCTTCCTTGAGCAGGACCCCGCCGCCTTATCCGAAGTGGACCAGGCCGAGAGTTTTGTGGAGAAAGTGACCTTCTCAACTGAGAGGTTCACCAGCTCGCCCATCTACACTAGAGTCCAGTTCAGTAGCTTTTCACATACGGAAGCCTGAAGGTATCGGCGAGTCCTGGTAGAATCTATTTAAATTATTAAGTGTTAGCCCTACCTGTATCTATAATTTAGTTCTTGCTCTATCGTGCTAATACCTTCAATTTTCCTAGTGAGAACTGTAAAGACAATTACCGAGAAGTATATTCTGAAATATTAGTTCAAGAGATACTGAGGTTCAGTTCTCTAGCCTTATCTAGTGTTATTTCTTGTAAAAGGCAGTCCTCTAAAGCCCTGCCAAGCTTTTATCGTTTTCATTCTCGTTAACACCTATATGCTATAAAATTAATTAGGCTGTTTAGGTTATTTATGCTAAGTTTATTATATCTGCTTGTCAAACCCATAGCATTAATTAAAACGATTTAAACCTTATTATTGGACGTTTCGCCTTGATATCGGTAGAATTGAGCTCAACTCTCCTTACTTGGTGCGGCTATATTTATTTTTATTTATGTTATTCAGTAAATCCCTTTTAGTTTAGCATTTTGAAGACATTTTAGAAGTCTTCTATATTCCAGCTGCCAAGGGAATAAGCTACGCGTAGTTTAGTGGATATTTATCCCAATTTTGTACATATAAATTGTTACATATTTAAGCATTAGTAACTGGGTAATATTTAAATATTCGTTTAAAGATAGTTCCTCTCGTTAAGTAGTATCGAGGTAATTTATTGAGATTTTTATATAGTAATTAATAATGTAAAGTTATTGATCAGCTTGCTAACGTACCATAACTAGTGGTACTTTTTGATTTGAAATTTAATCGCAGTGAGTACCTACCAGGCCTAAATCGTATAATTGATACCTTATTATTGTAATTTCTAGTGTTAGAGTGTCAAGATGAAACTTAATTACCATAGAAATTAATATAATTGTAATTTGTCCATTAATTACCACCTGTGGCATAAATAGGTCAGCTTATGTGACATTCCAGTGACTTAGCTTAATATTAACCATCAGAAATCAGAAAATCTCCTAAATTTTAAGAAATAGATTGTTCTACCCCAGTAGTATTTTTTGAATAAACTGGTTGCTTGTATTCCTGGTGTTTATTTAGCAAACTGTATTTATGCTATAATTCAGTCCCATTGTATTTTTTACGCTTTTTCGGTATTTTTTCTAAATTTTATTATTCGATTTTCAGACAGATAGAATTTCTAATAAATATCTTGCAGTAAAAACTTGGTAGCGCCCGCTCTAACTGCCCTAAACTTTAACCCACGCCTTAAACAAACAAAACAACAAACGGCTGAATGGGTTAGGCATATGTACAGCTGAATAAGCGGTTAGCGAATAAAGCTGGTTACAGGCTGAACTTTACTTTAGAAACATATTTGGAATATTTTAGGATTTTTAAAAATAATATATTGTTTTCAATATGGCATCAGATTTAAAATGTTTGAATATTGTTATAAATTGGATAAAATTATATTTGCATACTGAATAGGCGAAGCTTGCTAAATTATGTATATTCTCCAAGAACCAGTGAATACAAGCTGCGGTTGCTTTGTTAACCTATTATTTGTTCACCAAATGGCTAGAAAAGTAATTTAGCCAAAAATATTACACAAACTGTGCTCCAGTTGTTATCTGGATAAAAACCTGAATAACTTGTGGCGAGTGCGGAAAGGTCCTCGAGAATCATGTCTAAAAAAAAACTATGTATTAGCACCATTACATAATAACATGGCAATTAATAATTGGCATTGATTACAAAAATAATAGTATTTCTCTTGATTGTATAACAACTATATTCAGGATCATGAAAATTAGAGTTGAAAACCAGTTACTATTAAATAACTACTGGAAAAAAATACTTATCGAATAAGGTTTAAAAAGTGCCATACTTTGACCAACACATACAATATTCTAATAAGTTTTATAATTTTAAGAATATTACCACAAAAGTAGCAGAGGAAGATTCTGTGATGAAGGGAATTAAAATGTATCGTTTACAAAATTAAAATGCATTCAATGTTAAATAAATGCAGTAAAAATATATTAGTTATTTAATTTGTAGCAACAGAAAGTCGTAAAATTATTGGAATTTTAACCTATAATTTATTTTAGTTCGGAAGACTCGACCACATGTCATCAAATGAATTCGACCACTGTTGGAAAGCCTGTAACAAATAATAGTTAGACTAAACTTTTGCAATTTTAAAATATTGACCGACTTGCAAACAACCAAATCAGAATTTTAGGAATTTCATTAACGAAAAGTTTAAAGCTCTTTTACAACTACTAGTGCTTTTTAAATTTTTAGGTTGATTTGGTCTTCGCCCCAGGATATAAGAACAGCGGCGGTGTTCTTAAAAGCTGAATAAAAAAAATTTCATCAATATCAACAAAATCAAATCGAAAATCATAAGGTATCTTAAGTCAACCGAGGCTACTTTGTTACCTCGGGCACAACCATTTTATTTTCCTCCTTTTTCCGGTAATTTTTTTCTTCATTGTTACATATATTAACTGAATAGAATTGGTTAGAGATTTTCAAAAAAAGCTGAAATTATAGTCAAGAGGACCAAAAAGCGATAGATGCTGTTAAAATTGACCTGTCCAAAATAGATATCTTGGAAGATAATATAACAAAAAATGGGGTCACCCCACTGTTTTGTCCAAAGCAGCAAGTGATCGCAAATACACTTGAGCAGGTAGCCAACTGAGGCTTCCCGTTGACCAAGGTTGACATTCGCAAGGTAGAGTAGTGAGTGTGTTTAATGATAATTATACAGGTGAAGGTTTTGTTGATAATTTTATGAAAAACAACAATTTCTCAGTCCGCATGATCACAAACATAAAGCGGACGCGATCACCCGTAGAATTTTTTAATAATATAAAAGGTGCTCTTTTAAATTCAAGTGCTCTAAGCACTTGCGCATAGCATATTTTGACCTTGAAGCCAAGAAGTAATAGTACCCGAAAACTTCATAAAAGTTGAACAGGTTCAGAACTCTTCACGGTCCTGCACTAGCATAATGGTGGCTGGAAATGCTGCTAGTCAGTTATTGCCACCAATAGTGGTGTACAACGGCAGAAGATTGTAAGAAAATTGGTCTTCCGATGTTTCTTCTGGAACCGTGTACGAGAACAGGCCGGTTTGACACGGACAAGTTGGAAAGAGAGTTTTTCAAAGTGCTGCCACCCATGTACGATCAACACAAGAAACGGCCGTAAAACAGTGGATTTAGCAAGCTATTTTGCCCTTACTATTATACAAGCTCCCAAAGGTCACAATATTTATATGTGTCTAACTCATAGAATGCAGCCACTACATGTGATTGTTTTTACCCCTATAAAAAGAAGATGGCAATGCCTCTAGACTCAGATTAATGAACCCTAACGAAGTTTTAATAATAATCCCGGTCTTGTGAAGAGGTTTCCCGCTCCCTGTTGCCAATCTGGTAGGTATGCTAAAAGAAATACGGGGCACATCAGATGAACAGAAAAAAGGAAGAGATGGAAGGAGCTTAAGCCTGTGCAGGAAATGGGCAGAGTAGACATGGAATCTGCACAGCGAGTTATACTGAGGTCGGTCAAGCTTGCCCCCTGTATTAAGCAAATTTCTAAAATAAATATGCCCTAATTTTGCACACCGTAAATAAAATTTTGCACATACCACACAAGGAAAACTAGTGCTGTTTTTTAAACGGGGGGCAAACTTGACCGTTCCCCCCTCACCTGATACGAAATTTAAAAAAAATTATGCTATTAGATTCGGCTAATTCTGCACAATGTTGCACACCTATTTTCAAATTTTGCGCACACTTCTGGGGAAAGTTATGAGGCGTTAAAAATTTGCATTCCCTCCCCCCCCCCCGTTTGTCAAAAAATTTTAAAAATTTTATGCTACTATGTTCAGGTAATTTTGCACAAATTTGCACACATATTCTCACATTTTGCACACACTTCTGGGAATTTTTATGAGGTGTTAAAAATATGCAATCCCCCATCCCTCCCCCGTTTGTCACAAAATTGAAATATTTGTATGCTAATTTTGCACATATATTCACAAATTTTGCACACACTTCTGGGGAAAGTTATGAGGTGTTAAAAATTTACATTCCTCCTCCCCCGTTTGTTCAGGTAATTTTGCAAAATTTTGCACACCTATTTTCAAATTTTGCACACTCTTCCGGGGAAAGATATCATGTGTTAAAAATTTGCAATCCGGTTTGGATTTAAGACACCCAGCCCTATTCTCGGATTTGGAATGTTGTAAACTACTGTTATTAATCGATACTTGTTTCCAGTAGTTACTTTTAATATCAGTACCTGCTACTTAATACCCGTTAACTGTTACTGCTACTTTTTTCCCAAGTAGTCAAATGCAATGCAAATTTTTGGTACTCCATAACTTTCCCCAGAAGATTGTGCAAAATTTGAAAATATATGTGCAAAATTGTGCAAAATTAGCTGAACATAGTAGCGTAAATTTTTTTCATTTTGTGACAACCCAAACTAACCCAAACTTGACCGACCCGTTAAAAAGGTTGCACTTGATATGGGGAATGTACCCGACGGTGATTTTACTAAATATACTTCACTAACACAAGACACGCCCACCGTAATAAGTCAGCTTCAAAAACCTCCGACATACTTGTCGTCAGCACATCGCACTAAATATAGTGCGCTCCAGCACAGGGCTTCGTGTCATCTCGGCTAGGAGTCGCGCACGAATTTGTATTTTTGTTTTTTTGAGGAAAGTAGATGTGTAGAAGTTTGGCTCTTGTTTAGGATGCGAGGCAATGGGTCCAACTTGTAAGTTTTTTTTATTTTTTTTTTGGGGCTTAGTTGTTTGGAATGCCTTGAGTTAGTTTGGGTTAGATTTCCAGTGTTCTCTCGAAAATAAATAAAAAGTCCGTTCCTAAACATCTTAAGGCAATAAATATTACGAAAAATCGCAATAACTGTGATAATTTAAAGCAGTCAAGGGTCTGCTATCGTTATATTAATTACCTTTGACCATTAAGAAAATGAATTGGATCAAATCGGATTGACTGGTCGATATACAGGAAACGTTAGAACCATTCTAGAATGTTGACATCCTATAGTATAAGATAGTGTTAATGAATATAGTGATTGACTAGTAAACATTGTTCATTAGTATAAGTATTTGATTTTAAATGTTACGTGCTAAAATCAACGAACCTCACAGGTTAGCCTAATTACCTTAACATTAAGCGATCGGCAGTAGTACTACTTTATAATGATTACATTAAGTACCGGATGAAAACTAATGTCCACATATATTGCGGTAATAATTTGTTTAATATATTTACGTCACTTTTTCCTCTGTATAGACATCATTGAGTTAACTAACACTTATATCAACTTAAAATGACTTACTAATAAGCCAATGAGTTATTAAACCTTGATAGAAGTCTCATCTCGTTCTCAATCCAGAAGATTTTCATCTGTTTTATAGTAAATTGAAAGATAATCATTATTTGAAAAAAATGTACGGTGTATTTCATATATTTTGACTGCCCCTGCAGATTTTCCTTTGAAGAAAGATATACGCTTTATTTTCTGAAGCGCCACATTTCCCATCGGATGGAACAACTAAGAAAATTTTAATGGAGTTCTTGTGTATTTTTTTTTTCTTTTCAAGTCGTCCAAGTTTTAGTACCTTATGTTTAAAAATAAAACAGGGAACATAAACAAAACTTGCTATGCCAATGTGTAGTTTTTATTTATTTATTTATCACAACCCCCAGTACACTACAAATATTAAAACTCCAAATTGTATATTAGAAATAATACAATACATAACAAATATAATATAAATAAAAAATAGTAAGTAGTATAAAATGTCAGATTGGAACATAATCCGCCAAATAAGTTTTTAAGTTTAAAAAGGTATGGCTTAATATATCACAGCCGGGGACAATCATACCGTAGTTCTTAAACATGGTTAGTACCATAATGCCCTTCATAAAAAATTTAAACCTATATTGTGTATTGTGCATTGTCAAGAGTTTTTGGCCCCAATAAAAATCTTCTTGCTTATTATTTGTTTTCTTGTATCCGTATACAGAAGAGATAGGAGATCTGATACTGAACAATATTCAAGAATGCTTCATGTTAAGCAATACCTACCACAAGAAAAAGATTAGTTTGGTAGTGTATTTGCCTTTATGCAACCAAGTCATCCAAACGCCTTAAGGTACGGTGTCCAAGGCGCGACTGCGGCCGCCGCGACCGGCCTCAGTCTGGTAGTCTGGTGATTGCGTTGTACCGGTGTCCAAGAAGCCGCAGCCGCAGGCGGGTGCATTTGTATAGGTACGGTGTCTGGTGATTGCGTTGTACTGGTGTCCAAGGAGCGGCAGCCGCAGGCGGCTGCATTTGAATCGCGGCGGGACTGCTTGGAGAGCAGTGCAGTCGCGGCCGCCGGCGATTCGTTTCCATCCGAAATTGTACCGACAAGTCATTTCTCGTTTTATCGCAGTTGCAATTACAATCACGACGAGCAAGAACTCCGGAAATATATTTTCCTGTGATGATGAAGAGCGACTAATTGAAGAGATTCGGAAGTGTCCTTCATTTTCGCGATTTTCAAATAGCGAACTACATTTACGCCTTTTCTAACTCGCAACTAGAATTAACTCGTCTCGCTCCTCTTCTTCTAGTAAGCACTGAACAATTGCATTATTCTTTATAACACACGTTTGCACTTTTGCTTCCACCATATTTGAAATTTTTATCGCAACTGCAGACGCACAAATTCCAGCCGCGGCGACTGGTCGCGTCTTGAACACCATCTGGACCCCGGCGTCTATAGACAGCCGCTAAACGCCGCGATCAGCCGCCGCTCTCAGCCGCAGCTTGGACACCGTACCTTTAAGAACTACGTTATCTATGTGCAAATTGTGAAATATATCACTTAGAAAAATTACTTTTTAATGATTCATCGATTCAAACATTTCCATTAACTCATTCTCCATCATGGAAAAAATTATTTCATGGGTTACGGTAATTAGAAAGTCTTAGGGCTCTGCATTTGCTGAAGTTAAGTTATATACGGTTAAATTCACGCCATGCATCTAAGCAGTTAAAGTAACTTTAAAGATCCTTGATATTCAATTTTGAACCAAAAAACTTCAGGTCGTCAGCATCCAGCCAACAGACTGAAGCATTGAAGCTCAAACAAAGGAAAAATAACTGGTCTAGTATGAGAGCTCTGAAGATCCAAAAAACCAGTCGATATAGAACCTCAAACAAAGCGGCAACACATAGCTAGCATAATGAAAGATAACATTGACGTTCTAAAAGCTTATTCACCAAAAGAGGATAGCAGGTACTGTCGAATGCTTCTGGTATATCGGTATATATTAGAACGACTTCGTTTTCCTCTTCATTCCTAATTCACTGCTAGGTTAATAGCGGTGGAACCACTTTTGAAGAACCGATGCTGTTGAGGCGTGATATATTATCTGTAGGTGCTGAAACTTTCTTCGATCAAAATATGCTTAAATGTTTTTGGTATGGTTGATAATATAAACTTCCTGTAATTTTCGATATACGTTTTGTCGCCGGACTTGAAGGCAGATGCAAAATTTGTTTGCATGCGGTTGGTTGGTTAGATAGCTTGAAATATCTTACGCGAATACAGCACTAGAGAAGAACTGTTTCTCAACAGCGCTAGTATTACTGAGTCTAATGCACGATTTTTTAAATGAAAACTTTTTTTGTGCATTCAGCACAGAGACTGAGCCGTCGCGCATCACGTTCGAGACTTTAACGTTCATTCAGGTAAAGGCGGCTAGCTAGAAACAATCCCTAATCTTCGTTAGGCGCGTTTAATAAACTTTTTCCTGATTAGAGTAGAAACTGAACCGTCACGCGTGACTCATCGGGTAAAGCCAGCGTCAACTTAATTTTTCTTGAAAACTGCTCCGAATTTGGCACTTTTTTAGGTAACACTTGGAGACTACCGATGGATGATTGTTTTTGGCAATCCGATTTTCCGTTTCCCAGTTATTATCTCAATTTTGCGATTTTTAAAAATTTGGCTTTAATACACAATAACTGTCGCAAAAATCAACTAATTGTGATAAAATTTTCTTGATACCTACAACCTTTTTGACGGTCCAACCTAGTTGATAGAATAGAAAAATGGCGAGTACTTTTGTGTATTTCTTTGGGAAGTCACTTTGGGTCGTTCTAGCTTCGAAAAATTCGCGAGGATCGAAAAAAAACTGAGACGACATCGACAGTTCGATAGGAAATTCTTAGCATCAAGCTCATTAAATGCTTCTCTGTTTCGAAAATGGGCTTTTGAGGGAACATTCAATTTTATATATAGAAAACCGATCACTTGACGAGAATCTGCGCCAAAAACCGTACAAGAGGCCACTTTACAAATGATGATGCCTCGTATACAGAGTGAGCTAGTTGAATTTAAACTTTTCGTCATTTCGAGTTTGACACAAACAAAACATATAAAGCATTTAAAGTCTAATTTGGATTAATCTGTACATTTTGTCAGTCTCTGTAATATATTAATTCGAATAATCATCTATTTGACTGCTAAATTTACAATAAATATGTATTATGCCGTTCTAAACAGGGTGTCTAAAAAATACGTGTACGACGTTTAATGACAGACGCTTGACGTCAAAATAGGTCGATTTAAGGGAACTTACCTATATCCAAAAGTGCTTCATTTAGCCTGCATTTAGCATATTGGTTTTTCATCAAATTTTCAAAAACGTACAAATCGATTTTAATAATTTATGGTGCCGAGTCTTAGGCAATAAAATGACGTTTTCTGTTGGCCTAGTAACCGGCGGTAATTAACCGGAAGTACTATAAAAGTGACGTCGTATGTAGTTATATCTTCTGATTTTTAAGGTCATTGACTTACTCTGACAAATCAAATATTCTTCTCTAGTAAAACAATGTATATGGAAGATTTTTCCTCTCTTGCAAAATTTTGTTAGAATAGGTGATTATGACAGAAAAAAAATAATTTTCAATTACGTGCTCGCGCAAGATATTTTATTAATAATAAAAAGAGGTTATTAATAAACATTGTTTGCTGGTAACTCCTTATGTTTGTTTATTCCCATAACATTTAATATTTCTGTTGACAAATTGCTGTCAGAGATTCAGCATTTAGGCCCCTATTTAACTTCTAAATTCTTTTACGATTACGTTAAATTTTGACAACTATACCAACTCCGAAAAGGTTGACATGCTTCTGGTGTACGGGTTTTGCCAAGGAAATGGACGTCAAAGTGTTAGGGTTTACATAGAGAGATTTCCTGACAATCGTATACCAAATCACCAAAACTTGGTATTGAACGTCATCTTCGAGAAACGGGTAGCTTTGAGCGAATATATAAAGGTAGTGGTCGTATGCGGACAACTCGAACTGTTGAAAAAGAAGAGGAAGTTTTGTTAAGAATAGAAGAAGAACCAAGCATCAGTACACACCGGTTAAAACGTGAGTTGGAGCTTCCAAAAATCATGGATATGCAATCAAGTAATCGAAGCGCCTTAAAAACTATGTTATCTATGTGCATGCGAAAAATACCGGAATCCATGCCCCCTTTTTATTTACTTTATTTCATTTTAAACCAGGAAAGCCTCAGAGTCTGACAGTATTTCAGCGGAGGCAGTAAAACTAATAAATATTGAATACACCCCCAGAAATTATAGCCAATTGTTTGCAGATTTTTGGGAAATCGTCAAATTAGTGCTGATATACACGAAATAGAGACCACTCGACTAACCAAACTCTATGCCCGATAAATACGGGTGCCAAACTTTATGAATAACTAAAAAAACATGAAAACTAAAAAGAAATGCGTGGCGGACTCTCAGAAAACAATATGGCTTTACAAAAATACGGCCTACCATACAAGCAGTAACTAAAGAGACAGTGATGGAAGATAAATTGGGGGAAAATTTTATGGAATATCCTCTAAGATCAGGTACCTATTAAACATGGATATGATTCCAGAAATGCTCAGAATAGACTTTGCGGGTAACTTGGCACTTGTAGTAACTTCACCGAACAAAAAGCCATTGAGACATAAACTAAATGAAGCGTTGCAGCAAATACTCTAATAGAAGGTTATAGATGATTGCCTCTTTCTCCAAAGTAAATGAAAAACATTGTACTGTACGGAAAGTAGGTAAAAGAGACATTAACTCAGATCGAATGGAAATAAAACAATACAAGATAGTCAAATACCTTGGCATAATGATTAAATCAAATGTAACGTCTGTAAAACACGTTGAGGTAGTCGTTAGAAACTGCAGGCAAACATCTGGAAGGGCCCAGTACCTTTAAACGATAGGAAATAGAGAACTCAGTAAGATGCAACGCTAAATACCAAAACATCTAGAAATCACACAAAGGATATCATTGCCAATAGTATTTAGTAAATATCACACAATGTCGACAGAATTGATGCGGGTAATCACTGGAATCCTATTCACTAACCTGATAATACAGGAGAGAACGCATCTGTATCAAAAAAGATATGAAAATCCCAGAAAAAAAAACGGTAAAGTGACCGAACCGACAATGATGGAATAGCATATATAGATAGGAAGCAAATAATGAGAAAGTTCAGTGGATAAAGTAACTTATTCCGATATATAAGAGCAATGCTAAAACGTATCCATAAAAGACTAAATTATCGATTTAAATGGGCATTTTTTAGCATGGGGGTTTTCTTCCACTACACAAACTGAATCGGGTAAACCGAAGCATATTCCAGTGTGGAGCAAGCCTAGCAATAGGAGAAGATATTAACCAAGAAAATATAAACTAGTGCTTACAAAAAAGAAAGATGGGAGTTCGGAGAAATATATCTAATGGAAAGATTTATGGAATAAGAGAAGAACGCTAAAGAAATCCGAGACGGCAAATTACTGAAGACCAATGAGGCACAGCTCTATATTAACTCAACGCCCCCAAAAGGCACTTACACAAGCTTACAGAAGTGAAGTACAATGTTCGTTCGACGCAACCCCCGGCATCAACCCCATACAGCTTCGACCAGAAACTAGATATCCTTGTGAAACCTCATCGCGAGATCATCATATGGGCAGTCTCGATAGCAAATTCTTAAACCTCTTGAAACAAAAAGTTTGCTGAGTTTATCAGCGATTTCTCTTCCGGCAAAAAGAAGACGCGAAAGATCATTCACGTAGTCGACTGATTGAACTTTGAATGAGTCGATATCTTCATCCTTCACCAATGATGGACGCTGTAGTGGTGATGGAAACGCACTACAGCAATTATGCTTAATGATATTCTGTAAATACTGCCTTTTTATTTCATCGTTTGCGGAAGGGACATTTCCCGCCTGATGCTCTCAACCAAAATAAAATCTATCCTATCTCTATGTGCAGTTGAGTAACTATGATAATCCAAATCTAATCCACTCTTCTCATACTTTCTGTACAGCTTATTTTTTATGTGCAATAAGGCTAGCAAGATGGTCGGTAAATCACCTGCTACATATTTGATCATTGCAGGGCCTGCTCTAGGACTCGTGCAACCTGTTTCCCTGCACGGAGCGGCGATGAGTCGAGGGGCGGCAAAAATCGAAGGGCGTTGAAAAATTTAAAATCACGACGAACAAAAAATTAAAAAAGACCCACTATAAACTTCAATCTAAACTTCCTGGATATTATTATTACACATATAATTGATGCAATCTATTTAATCAGTTATTACGTTGAAAAAGTCGAATTGATTATGTTCCCATAATTTATGATGCCCTAGTGTTAATACATGAGGATAGCACCACTGATTCAATAGTCAGAACGAAAGGCTCAGCATTAGCAAAGAACTAACGCTAAGTTTGTATGTTTAATTATAGTACATATAGTATGACATATTAAATCATATAAACCCTTACTGACAAACATTCAACTCGATCTCTTGTCCGTGTGTGAAGTTTAAAAAAAACTAAAGTCTATATGAAAAATAAACGAAGTAAAGTGTCTTTCGAAAAACTGTTGGAAGACGCAAAGGAACTAGCCCTAGAATTTGTAAATTAATGCCAATTTTGAGATGCCGACGTAAGCGCCGCGTATGAGACAGTTAGTTACACCACAAACAATATAGCTACAGCTGTATTGTCATACGAAGGACGTGACGAGTGACGAACCAATAGATGACCCTAAACAAAAATCTAACCGCACTCTGGGCTTTGCTCTCAATTCAATGGAGGAAAGATTAAAACAAATAATGGAACATCGTTCGTATTTTAATTTTCAATATGATATTTATAAGATTAAAAATATGCTCGTGAAGAGCTTATTGCTTATTACAAAGACCTACAACTTTACTTAACAGCAGATGGCAATTCGGATATCCATGGAATGGACCTAGTGGATGAACTACTTACTGGTTTTATGTACAATAATTGAATCCAAACAATCAGGAATAAGTGTACTTAATTTTGTATTAAAAATGGCTCCAAATGTTGTAATAGCACTAAGAATTCTTTTGACCCTACCCGTTACAGTAGAAAGGGGCGAAACAAGTTTTTGGAAACTCAAGCTCATCAAACCCTACTTACGATCGACAATGTTGCAAGACAGATTAAAAGGACTTGCTACCATTTCCATTGGCCACGATATTGGCTCTGAATTAGATGTTTCTAATTTGATTAAAACTTTTGCTGAAAAAAAGCTAGATTTTAGATTTAGAATCTATTTTTGTTTTGTTTAGAATGAGAATGGAGGATATTTTATTCATTTGTTGTTTTTAAACGTAAAAGCTGGCACAGAATTTTCAGAGCTCGTGGAAATACCGGGCGGCAGAACTTACTTTTGCACGAGACGGCAAAATTCCTAGATCCGGTCCTGGATCGTTGATAATGCTTCTTGAGACACACGCGAAAACCTTCTATTATTGATTGAGCTAATGACCGAGTTTATTGCTATTTATGTAGGTTAGTTTTACAGGTAGAGATGCTGTGTTAAGGACCAACTGTATTCAGCAAAAAGTGAAATGTTCAATCGGTAGAATATAAAAATCCTTTAGTTAAAACTCTTGATCACAATTATTAGTGCAAGTTTATCAGCCTCTATATTTATATAAATATTTTGCTATGTTGTGGATCTGACCACAATGACCATTCTATTCCGAGCTGAGGTACTTGTCACTGCCAAAGCTAGTGTTAGAGCTGTTTATGCTGATGCTGATCTGTTTTAAGAGGATCAGCATTTATGTCAACTTTAATCTGTCAGTGGTCTGGCATCCAAAGTAGCATACTGTGTTTCATGCAAGAGGTCTTCAAGGCATTCATATATTACTCGAAAATTTGCCTTTGTACAAATGACTGCCTTCAGAGATTTCTGGCTGCCAAAAATTACATAAACTGTTCTATTTCAGGTTCAGATATATTTACAAGCCATTCCTTATGATCCAGGACCTCATTTTGAGTTGACGTCCTCCTTTTGATTTGATTATCTTAGTCTTCTAAGATCCATCGAATGATATGAGAAGGGGTCATGTTGCTTTAGAATTTTGAATTTTACCCTCATTGAAGAGACTTGCCATGTTGTGACTGGTTTTATAGAATTTTTGTAATCTCTATTTTCAAATTAATATCCATAATTGATGATAAAATACAAAATAATCATGAAATAAATAAAGAAATTAGAAAAAAAATATCCATTTTCACACTGAAAAGTGAAATATGTCAGTGTGTTTATCTGCTTTGGTGTCTAACATAATTGGATCTACGGAAGCAGAAAATTTGTTACATAAATATCTGACCTTAACCAGCATCTCATGTATTCAAACGTAATTTATGCAAACATTTAGCAAATGACTTAGCGTTACGTAAATCAAGAAAATTATATGTAAAAAAGTAACTTGCATTGTAAAGAAGTAATCTAACTGCTATTAATGTCAGTTACTGTTATTAAGTAAAGAACTGAAGTAATTGGTTGAAAGGTGTCAGCACTTTAATGGCGCCATTTGCTTTTACCATGGTAAAATATAAATAGATCAGTTGAAAAATAAAAGACATATATACATATATTATTGATTTAGCCTGGTCTAATAACCGCACCAGAGAACCAGATTTCCAAAGCATGTCATTAAATATTTGCATGCGCCTACTCGTTGTACTATCACTCCTGTGTCGGTTTTTACAAGATCTGACTTATATATTGCATACATATAATTGATCAACTGCCTATAATTGAAAAATAACATTTTACAAACTCGAACGGGAAACAGATATTGATTAAACAAACATTACTAAAAAATGCAAATATTGATTAAACAAACATTACTACTATCCTGGAAGTCATAGCATAAAGAAACATAGATTAATTATTTAAAACTAAGCGATCTAGAAATTGACTTTTCAAGTGAAATATATAAAAATGAAGAGATATTCATTAAAAAAATTGATCCGATCTATTGTCGAAAATAAAATCAATCATTTGCTAGAGTCAACATGGTCCAACTTTTTAGGAAGGTCCCTCAATCATAACTGCCACCTAAATAAGGACATGTATTCTCCTTCTGCACAGATACTTCAGTTCTACTAATTTTAACCGAAAACTGTTGATTGAAACGTTTCAGAATAGATCAGGTAGGACGTAATTCTGAAGTGAAATAATCAAAATTGTTGTAGATTTGCTTGGAAGGCAAAAACTCTTAAAATCATTTGTGAAAATGAAATATGAAGCTTATATAGTGAAGAAGTAAGTATATTGGTCCGAAATAAATAAATAAGAAAGGTTTAGAGGGTCTATTACACATAGATTAGAAAAGAGCTTTAAATCGCCTGGCACGAACACGAAAGATGATTCCATCCACTAATACGTGGATGGTTGCATGTATGCCGATAAGAGCGAGGGGAATAGAAGACGAAACCATCCCTCAGATGATAGTTTTGACTTTGAAGAAAACACAATGAGCGAAGAAGTCCCTAAATGCCATAATATTATTATGGTACTATCTACGAAAAAAAAAATGAGCTGAGAATTCTCTGGAGGTTAGATATAAGGACAGCTCAAAGAAGTTAAACAGTTTAAAGAAACATTTCATCAAATAAATTAAGCTTCATTTCTAAGCAATTGTAGAAACTGTTAGAAATTTGTGATTTTGTTAAAGATTGTTAATAAACATAGATATATTACATTATAATCATCAAGCCTAATAGCCCAAGCTGATACAGATTTGCTTGCATGACAAAAACTAATAAAAATATTGAGTAAAAGAAATATCAAGTCTATATATTTCCAAGGTAATTTTATTGGATAAGACGAGATAATGAAGGTCTCATTAAGAAGTGCACGTATATGTATGAAGATAAGAGCAATGAAATAAAATGTCAATGATAATCCAATTCCAAAGGATCATTCTTAAAAATGTTTCCAGTTTATCATCTGAGACTGAAGACTATAAACATACTTACTAAAGATGTTTCATTTGAAATAGAGTGATAAGACCAAAGTGTTTACACAAAGCGAACTTAATGACTAAGTGAGGGATCATCAAAAATAAGCCTAAAAGGAGTTCTGTTTATATGAAAGGAGCGTATGACAATTTGGAAACACTTTCATTCCGAATAAAGTTCGATAAACATCAGTAGTCCATGGCGTTCTTAAAATTGTAACAGCAGTCTGACTACAATAAGATGCCATAATTCCGTTGCGATCAGGACAGTAGGGCTCGTGATATGCACTGGACAACAGTAAATTGACCACCCTGAACAAAAGTAACTCCAGGGGGAGAGAGGTATTACGAAAAAGTTCGCTTTCCCGCAAAAAACTTACTCCCTCCATTGCACATAAAGTCAAGTTTCTTGGGATATTTTGTAAAAGATTTAATTAAAAATTGTTCCTGTTTCCAATATTTGCGTTCGAAATTTAAATTTTTATCAGATGAGAAAATTAAAGAAGGTATATTTATTATAGCCCAAATAGTGGAGTTGACGAATAACGACAATTTCCTTAATACTATGGAACCCACTGAGTGCGATGCTTGAATTTCTTTTTGAAATATCGTGCAAATTTTTATGGGAAACAAATTCTGCAGACTACAAGAACATCTTGGGCGAACAGCTTACAAGCTTTCAAAAATTGGGCTTCAATAAGAGTATTAAATTACACTTTCTGCATAGTCATTTGCACTATTTCCATGAAAATCTCGGTGAGGCTATATATCAAAGAAATGGAAAATCGATTTAAGGGACGTTGGGACATAAGTATCATCATCATCATCATCATCATCATCTAGAGCTACAACACTGTGTGGGTCTTGGTTGACTGCACTACTTTTTTTTCAATGGATACAATTTTCTATCAATCTATGATCAAAAGGGATATTCATTTTTTTGGAGATCTGATTTAATGTTGTCTCTCCAATGCATTCTGGGACACCCGAGTGGTATTTTTCCTTTGGAACCTCTTTCCACGCCCGTCTTACAAGTCGCTCATCATGAAGCCTGTATACGTGACCTGCTCATCTTAGTCACTGGGATTTAATCTCGTGGACAATATCGTTATCGTTTTAAAACTCTTGCACTTCGATATTCGTTCTAATGCGATATCGATCTCTGGTTGGTTCGTGATGGTGTCCAAAGATATTTCTGTGGATTTTGCGTTCAAATCGTCTAAACTTTTCTTGGGCCATTGTCCACGTTTCGCACCCATATGTTATTACTGGCCTTACAGCGGTCTTATAGATTTTAATGTTTGATGTTCTTGTTAGGTTTTTTGATTTCATAGGGTTCTTAAGTGTGTATAGGTAAAGGTTTGCAGATTGAATTCTGCCCTTGATTTTCTCAGTAACGTCGTTATCAGCAGTGATTGTAGCACCAAGATATTTGAAACGTTCTACCCTTTCAAAATTAAAAGTGTTGACTGTGACGTTTTGCCCTATTCTATCTCTCGGTCCCATTCTGTTTATACACATGCTTGGTTTTTTCTTCGTTGACCTTTAGTCCCACTTTACCTGTTGTTTTTTCGATCTTGTTGAAGATGTCTTTTATGATTGCGATGGAGTCTCCAATGAGATCTGTATCATCTGCGAATGCTAATAGTAGTTTGGGACCTTTGGTTGTTAGCAATGCAATTTTTATTTCAGCTGATCTCACGGCTTTTTCTAAGACGAGGAGATTGAGCGTCGCCTTGCTTAAGCCAACTGTGCATTTCGCAACTACTAATTATACTTTTATTTACTCGTACTTTCGATATTCCACCCTCCATACACACTTTGGTCATCTGAATGAGCTTTTTTGGTATTGAGAATTCTGCCATCGCATTCCAGACTTGACTTCTCTCTATGCTATCATTTTCCTGCCGGAAATCTATGAAGAGGTTATACACTATTCTGTTATACTCCCATTCTTTTTCTAGGAGCTGCCTCAGTGTAAAGAGTTGGTCTATTGTTGTCCTAAATTGGCTTGTTATTTTCCCGGGAGATTTGCTGCATTGGGGTTAATCTATGCATATAGTAGGATGTTTGTTAGAGCTTCAGATGCAGTTTTTATTAGTGAGATTCCTCTATAGCTGGAGCATTTTGATTTGTCTCTTTTTTGTGGATTGGCACTATGATGATTTCTTTCCATCTTGCTGGTACCTTTCTTCTTGCCATATAAGAGTTATTAGTCGATGCATTTGGCGATGGAGTGAGGGACACTCCATATTTGAAAAATTGGCGTTCTTTACTTTATTTAATGTCTTTTGGGTATTCTAGAAGGAGGGTTCTTTAACTGGTAGGTTCACTGTAATGTATGTTTCTTATCTGTGCGGTTCTTCTTGTTTTGGAACGTCTTTGCACTATTATTTCCATTTTTCAATTAATGCTTCGTCATTAAGGGTCATGTGGCATTGATTGTTTTTCAGTGTTGGTCCGGATCTGGGCTTAAAGCATCTCTTATCCAAAGAAATTGCTCTGTAAAACTCTCTGGAGCCCGGTTTGGGGCGATCTCTTTCCATTGTTTCGTACTTCTTTCGTTCATATGTTGTTTCTTTTCGGCAATTTGTATATTTCTCTCTACTTTCTTTTGTTTGTAGTTGTATCATTCTCTTCCTTACTGTTTACTTTTTTCCTAACTGTTTTGGCGTTCTTTTTCAAACTATGTTTTTGTCCTCTTTCTTTTACTTTTTCCGAAGACATTTTCGGCGGTCTTTGTTAATATTTCTGTATATTTATTGTACCCCAAATAATGGAGTTGACGAATAACGACAATTTTCTTAATGCTATGGAACCCACTGAGTGCGATGCTTGGATTTCTTTTTGAAATATCGTGCAAATTTTTTTGGGAAACAAATTCTGCAGACTACAAGAACATCTTGGGCGAACAGCTTACAAACTTTCAAAAATTGGGCTGCAATATGAGTATTAAATTTGCCCTATTCTATCTCTCGGTCCCATTCTGTTTATACACATGTTTCGTTTTTTCTTCGTTGACCTTTAGTCCCACTTTACCTGTTGTTTTTTCGATCTTGTTGAAGATGTCTTTTATGGTTGCGATGGAGTCTCCAATGAGATCTGTATCATCTGCGAATGCTAATAGTAGTTTGGGACCTTTGGTTGTTAGCAATACAATTTTTATTTCAGCTGATCCCACGGCTTTTTCTAAGACGAGGAGATAGGGCGTCGCCTTGCTTAAGCCAACTGTGTATTTCGAAACTACTAATTAGACTTTTATTTACTCGTACTCTCGATATTCCACCCTCCATACACATTTTGGTCATCTGAATGAGCTTTTCTGGTATTGAGAATTCTGCCATCGCATTCCAGATTTGACTTCTCTCTATGCTATCATTTACCTGCGGGAAATCTATGAAGAGGTTATACGCTATTCTGTTATACTCCCATTCTTTTTTGTGAAAAATGTGACGTTGATTGTTTTTCAGTGTTGGTCTGGATCTGGGCTTAAAGTATCTCTTCTCCAAAGAAATTGCTCTGTAAAACTCTCTGGAGCCCGGTTTAGGGCGATCACTTTCCATTGTTTCGTACTTCTTTCGTTCATATCTTCTTTTCTTCACTCTTATTAGTTTTCTTGTTTCTTTTCGGCAATTTGTATATTTCTCTCTACTTTCTTTTGTTTATAGTTATATCATTCTCTTCCTTACTGTCTGCCTTTTTCCTAACTGTTTTGGCGTTCTTTGTCAAACTATGTTTTTGTCCTCTTTCTTTTACTTTTTCCGAAGTCATTTTCGGTGGTCTTTGTTATTATTTCTGTAGCTGCGTTCCATAGTTTCCAATTTCGCTACTTTCTATTTCAGAGTTCAGTGTTTGTTTGAGTTTTTTTCTATATTGTTGTTCTTTTGTCTCATTCTGCAATTCGCCCATGTTGTGGGGTTGACTTGGTTTTGTTGCATTTGTGTGTCGATATTCTAATTCTGACTTTTGCTCGGACTAGGTAATGATCTGTGTCCCCATCTATTCTTCTGAAGCTTCTTACATCCAAAATGTTGCTCCCGTGACCAGCATCTGTAATGATATGGTCGATCTGGTTTCGGGTGATGTGGTCATTCTAAATCCAGGTCTGTTTGTGAATGTCCTTGTGTGGAAACATGGTTGACTTTATCAGCATATTATTGGATGCAGCTGTTTTTATAAGTCTTTGGCCATTATCATTGGATACATTATGGAGGCTGTGTTTGCCTATTGTTGGACTTAGGTTAGGCTCTTTGCCTATCTTGGCTTTAAAGTCTCCACAAAGGAGTCTCATATCTTGTTTGGGCATTGTATCTATAGTTCTTTCTAGGGCTTGGTAGAGGGCATCTTTGGTAGCTCATCCTTCTCTTCGGTTGGTGCATGTGCTCAAAATGTTGTATCATTGTCCTTTTAGTCTGATGTAGCATATTCTCTCACTTATTGGTTTGAAGTTCAGTATACTCTGAACCAAATCTTCTCTGATCACAAAGCCCGTTCCAAATTCGTGCTTTCCGTTTTCGCTACCACTAAAGAATATGACAGATTTGCTTATCTTTATATTTCCGTTTTCGAGTCACCTTATTTCTTGGACTGCTGGTAGGTCCATTCCTATGTTTTCGAGTTGTTGCATGGCGTTTGTAAAAGCTCCGGGTTTGTACCAGCTCTGGATGCTTCAAGTACCAATTGCATCTGTCGTTTGTTACTTTTATCCGTCCGAAACCGAGGCAAAGTTGCAGTTTTCATAGATGGGTTCTTTTGACAAGGGTGGGTGGGTACCGACTTGGGATCGGCACCGCCATCCAATTCAACTCTCAGATGGCGAAGTGGAAGCAGTATGATGGTAGATTACTGTTAGTCGCTAGAAAGAGATTACTCCCTGGCCCCTACCCACAAAAGGAAGTCAGGTAGACAAGCATTTTTAACAAAAAATAAGCCGAAGCATTAATGGGTAAGACGGGCAAATTCGCAAATTCTTACTTTTGCAATAACTGAAAATGCTTTTCTTGTGTTTCAGATCGAGAAAAATATTAAGAAGAACCGACAGAAGAACCTTCCTTGTTAACTCATGATATTAATAGTATATCTGGACAGAGGTTGCTACATATAATATCTTCGTAAATATTTTTAATCGAGTTTGTTTATGCTTTTGTCTATATTTATTAAATAAAAAATATGGACAAAAGCATAAACAAATGCGTTTAAATATTATATGTGGCGACCTCTGTCCAGATAGACGATTTTAATATAAATATCAAGAGTTAATTTCAGATATTTCTAGAAAACACAAGTGCTAGTGTTGAAATTATATTTGTAAACAGTATGTCATGATGATATATAATCCCCCAAGAATTTTAAAAAAGGCGAAAAATTTATTTTTTTGCATACAGTGTAATGTTTGCTAAAAACGCAATACATTATGCAGCCATTTGCACACTGCGCACTTAACATATTTTCCTCCATTATTCTGCTATTTTTTTTTTATTTTCCTTAAGTGCCCTCAAGTGATTCCTTCTGGTTAATCTGCGGTTATTTCTTTATTAATACAAACTTGATACGCCTGTTTACAGATGTCTACTAATTTAAATATTAAAATTTGGGTCAATATTCATGTTGCGTGATCTTAATATGCTCATTAAGTATACACTGTCCGCCTAAATAATTGATTAGCTTTCAGAATATTTTCTAATTAGAACGATTTAGATTACATATTTTGTCATCAGGCAGGAAGAGCGATATAATACCGATTTGATTTGTATTCATTTACACACAAACTATAGTCAAAATCTCTAAAATATCACATTATGTGTATTTGCTATTCAATTGAGTTTCTTTTAAATTATTTCTTACTCCTTCCCAGATATGTATAAAAGAACGAGCATAAATCAACAGCTCGTCCTCCTCATAGTATTAGAGAAATTAAAGGTTCAATATTTTATGTGTGCATTTCGTAATCTATTCCATCAATTTTGATATCTTCTCTGAAATTTGGAGCATTGTTTTTCTAAGAATCAGTTGGTCTAGACCTGGTTTTAAAATCTTAGAATACTTGCTGCCAAATTAACCGGGATATTCATCAGTACAAAACGATGAAATTTTTAACAAAGAACCATTGCGCTTTTTTTATTCCTATTTTTTCCCGATGCTTTGGCAAGTTTCAATCAACTTTACTTCAAAGAACTTTAAAATGAAAATTAAATTATAAGGAAATTCGACAGAATGTTAGTCGTTTATGTGTATCATTTATTTCAGGGTGGTTTCGAACAACGAATAAGCAAAACCTGAAAAGAACGTCTACTCTAGCTACAGGAATATAAAAACATAAACGGTCGAAAACTAGTAGAGAACTAGGGGCTGATAATATTCCAGCAATAATTTTAAAATCGGGTACAAAACATCTGGAGAGAAAACTAAAATCATCCCAAACAATTGTTATAGTTGAAAGCTATACCTTGTAAAAAAGTGTAAATATAACTAACAGCCCAGCTTCCTCTCGGCTGTGACTAAATCGCAACTGGTGAGTTAGGATGAGTAGAATTCCGCTCAACTTACTCAATTGAATGAATGAATGATTGACCTATATAAAGGGGTGTTAATACACTGCGGCCTGTACGGATCTATTGTGTCGCCCTACCATGGTGCTTCCGTTGATGTGATTCTCAATCAGAGTACCTCATCCAGCTTCAGTGCTTTGATTGCAAGTAGTCTGGATGGTTCTATGGATGGAAGTTCCTCCTGTTTAACGATGCAGCACCCGAAGCAGGCCATTCGACTGTTGGCGGCCGCCTCGCACTCCGTGAGAAGGTATTTCCGGGTTTCCTCCCCGTCCTCCCTGAAGCGGCAAATGTCCTCGTTTTTAATTTTTATTCTCTCCAAGTGCCTTTTCAACCGGCAGTGGCCCCTAAGAAAGCCGGTGAGGATGCGGAGATTGTTCTTACTCAGTGTTATAAGGTGTTTTGATCTTCCTGGGTGAGGGTGCCCTAGAAACATCTTTAATTGCCTTAACCCTGGAATGCGTTCCCATAGACTGATCCACTTGGTTCGCTCTTCTTTTCTGAATTATTCCTTGTAGGTGTGCGTCCTTATACCACAAAAATGTTACGGTCCTAAAAGCTCCTACGGGTTGCCAATTGGTCTGCTTGTTCGTTGTCTTCTATCCCAACGTGTCCTGGTATCCATTGAAGGGTGAAAGACGAAGGTATATAGGCATTACCATATCTTTCTGGAGTTGATTGTTGTCGAGCTC
This sequence comes from Pissodes strobi, assembly GCA_016904865.1. Lineage (NCBI taxonomy): Eukaryota > Metazoa > Arthropoda > Insecta > Coleoptera > Curculionidae > Pissodes > Pissodes strobi. Next base: position 120,554 of record MU183860.1, on the reverse strand, counting down.
AGCGCTTTGATGGCTGCTTGACTGCCTGAGAAGACGACAATCTCTTTCTTTCTGTAGTTTCTGTCTAGGTTGAACTGCGCACATCTTCCTATGGCGTTAATTTCCGCCGGAATATATCCGGCAGTTTTCCCATTGCTTCGAATAATTTGGTTCCTGGCCCAAATACTCCGGCTGCGGTCCTCTGTTCAGTTATTGTCCCGTCTGTATACCATTTTATGGCACTTTGCTGCGATTTGAGAATGCAAGTGGTGTTCTTTTTCATTCTTCTCTACTTCTTATCACGACCGTGAAGTATTACTTAATTACTATTCTCGATTTGAAAAGTTTTATTTAAAGAGCCAAATGCCTTGATAAGGTCAGATAATACTGCATTATATACATATATATGAGGAGTAAACTTTCTATATGCATTTTGTCCATTTTTTCAAATTTACAGCCAACGATAGCATCGCAAACTTCGTGTACACCGAGCTACAATATTATGTCACAAAAATCCTACTAAATGCATTTTGTCTCATACAAATTAAATTATGAAAATATCTTGGACTTTCTATAGTTTGTCTACTGCCAATGGGCATACAGCACGTACTGATCCAAAAAAAATGTTGGCGTACAATTAAATATTTAAATGTCTGCTCAAGCACGGCATGTCATAATTTTTTTACTGACAGGAGGCAGGCTCAGGACTTTAATACTTATCTGCTTAACAGTGTCTCACAATTACCATTAAATAATCAAAATTTTGTAAACGAGAATTATGTGAACAAAATGTTTCTAAATACTAATTTTGAGTTATTTTCCTTTAAGGAGGTTACCCCGGAGGATATAGAAAGAATAATTTAAATGCTACTGGCTAGGATGGCATTAATCTAAAAATGCTTTGGTATTTAATTCCTGTACTTACTAACCATTTAACTTACCTTATAAATAAATGTCGGTCAACTGGCAAATTTCCTACACTCTGGAAGGACGCCAAGTGGTTCCCGTCCCTAAAACCTCACATCCAACCCACCTTTCTCATTTCAGACCTATTTATCTTACCTTAAAGGTAAGCACAGACTAGCCAGAGCCGAACGAGCCTCACGCGCCGACGGGGCCGAAACAAAATATTGTAACACTGTGTTGAATGAAGGCAATTCAACTCTTGCGGCTCCGGATGGTCTGCGCACCTTCGTTCAACACAGTGTTACAATATTTTGTTTCGGCTCAGTCGGCGTGTGCGGATCGTTCGGCTCTGGCTAGTCTGCGTTTACCTTAAGAGATCGTTAATATAGAGCAGGAACAGTGTGGCACATAATACTCTCGGGTAACTCCGGCATTGATTTTAAATTCCTCAAAGAGTCCATCAATACCAACTCGGATGCTTCGACCTCTTAAGAAATTAGAAAGCCATAGAATCAGTGCTGGTGGTAGTCCGTATGCTGCCAATTTGCTTAGCAATCTATCATGCCACACACTAACAAATGCTTTGGATATGTCGAGAGCCACTGCACCAGATTCGCCGTAGCTCTCGATGGCTTTGGTCCACAGTCGTCAGTCTAAATGAAAAAACAAAAGCATATTCAATAATAATTTGGAAATGCTATAAATAATTTCCTGTGCTTGACTATGGAGGCTTTTTCCTCTAATGCCAATTTTTTTCAGAGCTATTGAAAAATACAAAACACACATAATGCATACTTAAACACTTTGGAACTGAACCAATTTGCCGAGCCGGCCTAACTAAACCTGACGCCGCCGCTGGAGACGTCAGGTCGATAAGTACGAGAGACAGCCTTGCCACTGCGCAACTAAACGTCAAGCCAAGCTCTCTTACCACAGCTTACTACTATAGTAAGCTTTGCTGTTACAATCTAAATATATCAGTCTAACGAGAATTTGCTATATTAGGCCCTTTTCTCGTATTTACAGTATTTTGTTTCGTTGCGGCACGGGTTTGTGTTTATGTTGTGCCTAGTTGATGGTAGATATAAGATCTCGATCTATGGATGAACAGTGCAGTAGAGGTCTGTTTTGACGACATTTACAAGAAAAGTCTAATTAGCATGCTCCATGGATGATGAAGGGTTTGTTATAAAAGCAGCACAGGATGCTGACAGAGTCATTAATATGACTTCTATTGACTTAGCACTGAATTATCCATCTGTGGTAATTTTTGGTGAGAACACTGACCTGCTGGTCCTACTCACAGCGTTAGCACCTTCCGCCTCAAAAGTTTCACTAATAAAGCCTGGGAATGGTTCAAAGGAAACACTTTATACTCTACCAGAACTTCTAGTACTCGGATACTTCAAAACCAAACATCCTGCTCCTGCAACCTATACTACCCATACCCACCATATATGTGCTCTATGGGATGCCGAGGTCGCTGAAGTTGCCAGAAAGCAGGAATAAAATGTTCGGCAATCCGAGCAATCTGCTTTGAATGAAAGGGACACTCATGCTCCAACGCGCCTGATGATGAGTATGACATATCACCTGTCGTCCTTAACGAAGATGACGTAGATTTGTTGACTGCGGATCTGCATCAGTCAGGTATATATTAAATTTACTATACCCTTAAAATTTCCCTTCGTGGAATGCCCATCACTCAGTAATGCCCAATTCATACTCCTACTAAAAATTTTTCTATCCTAGATTACGGAGAAGATGATACCACTATCCCTGACAAACAGTCAAGCAATCACGAATCAATTTTCATGGAGAATGGTGGACCGAACGTGGGTGACTATAGACCCTTGACTTCAAAGCGTGTGTGTAAGGATGTGACGTAAGAATAATGCTAAGTTGGAACGCAGAATACCACTATCTTCAGTTATGAAGAGTTGGAACCTTTCTTAGGCACTGAACAGCAAATGACAAGTTTCGGAAATTTTTTATTATCTTGGTATGCACGTGAACAAATTTAAAACTGAAGAGACGCGTTGAGCACACACAATTTGATGCTCTGTAATTGTCATTCTATACGTTTTTCGCATAGAATGGTCGTTTCCGTGTGACGGACGATTGAAAGTCACTATAATGCGTTTTTCAACAAAGTTGATAAGTAGTATCCCCTGTTGTCGACCATCGATTTCAGCCATACTACCGGACTGAATTGAATGAATGGGGTACATGGTTCGACGCAGAATATTTTTGGAGCTATAGGCGAAAAGCTGAAATAAGTCCGAAATTTTCGCGTTTTTTCGGCTCGAGCAGCGGTGGATAGACCGTGCAAATCTAGAACTCGTCTATTTGACGTCAAATGCACCAATTAAAACAATAATTAGCTTTCCAACACTTTTTTCCACTATCTGTGTAGACAAGCAAAATGCATTTTGTCCCAGGGTGAAAATCTAAATACAGTGTGTCCACAAGTTTTTTTTTATATATTCAATAATAGATTTTCCGCATGTAGGAAATGTTATATTTTAAAAATTGTTAAATATATCTGCAAATTGATAAACAACAAATCACATGTCAGGTAAATTGAAAGGAAGCGTGGGTTTGCAATAATAAACAGCGTAGAGTTGATTAAAAGGTAAATTGTTTAAAAGCGACGCTAACAAAGCATGTTATAATGTATTCTAATTTATTTTCAGCTAGGCTATAGTAATTTATTAATAATTCCGGTATAAATATGCAAGAAATCCCAATTAACTAGCACACTAGACTATTGGTTTCTAATATTAGGCGCCAAGATCTCGAACTTGTTCAATTTCTTGGAGACACATTTCTTGCATAACGACATGTATTTTAGTTTGCGCATTTTACTTTCAACTGTGCATATATGGAGAAGAAAATTGATGCTTAATATTTTGAGGAAATAAAGAAATGTTGAAATTTTTATAGCCAGTAGAGAACAGTAGGTACGCGGGCGGATTTGTTTACGTAAACGAAGACGTGAGAAAAGCATTTGAAGAGAGAAGAATAACTAATGCATCTTGTGGGGTCAAGAATAAAAAAGCAACTTTCACTTTCTAGGGTCCAATACTCATGAACGATAAACTTTTTATGAATATCAGACTGTAGCTGTGCAATCAAAATGTAGGTTGGCAACAATTAAGTGTAGTTTTGTTACTGATGATAGGCAATATTCTTTTTTTGGACGTTGTTCTGTTGTTCAATCATTTCAGTACACGAGAGTATACCATAAATATAACGGAAAAATATGACATTTGTCTGAGAACTAGTAAAGCGAGCCATAATATGACAATAAAACTAAAACCATCTCGCAACTATGTAAAGAAATAGCAGGAGATCATAAAAATTCTCCGGACTACCGACTTATAGTTTAAAGTCACAGCTGACGTCCAAAGTGCATTTTTCATTATTTATGTTGCCTTTTGCAAAATATGACGAAAAGTAGTCCATAAAATATTTTAGTGTTTTTTCTTTTCGATCGGAATCACGTATGAAAATCTTTACTAGACTTATTGTGTATACGAAGAGCGGCAAAAGGCATCTTCAAACCAAAAATATTTACTTATTTGTCAACTTTCTATAAATTTTTGTGATATTCTTCAAAGCATTGGGCATAAACTAGATTGTCCCGGAAAACTTTGCATTCGTGCGCTTTTTGCTACCTTAGTTTCTTCTGTATTCCTTTCAGCTAACTCGTTTGGATTCTTTAGCATATTTTATTTGCTTCACTGTTTTTTTTTACTATTTTAGAAATGGCATGGACAGAATGCGTGTGAGAAATAAAAACTCTTGGCAAATTGATAATGGATCATCCGACTAGCAAGCTCCTAATTATATCCAATCGAAAGTCGTATAGACCTAAACGATCGCACTGGGAATCGTTGTTCTAAGTATTAGAACTGTGCATTTATAAAGCTCATTTGCAGCACGATACAAACAACTTCTTGTACCATCGAATAGTATTACGATCACAAGAATTGTACGCCATCTGACAGAAATGTATTACAACAATTATAGCTGCAGTAATTTCAGATTCTTGCCTTATTTTGTTTCTAGAAACACCCATTACGCTTCCAAACTTTATATTAATCGTAGATCTAGATAAAGAGGCCCATTTTTTTTTTTCATTTTAACACGATCCAACGTTATTCCTCCGTATATTTCTCATAATTGCACCATAGCTAGACTCACACAGTTGATGCCAGTACCTTGCAAAATCCCACAGGGCTAGCAAAATTCCAAAATAATAATTAATTATTTGGTAACTCCAGTAGCCTCTACTGATTGATTTAATTAAAAATTAATCTGCAATTGCCTTTACAATAAATGTATTTATTAACAGATCTTCTAGACACGTTGAATTTTTATTTTGCGAGCTTTACTAGGATTCCCAATTACTATGAATGATTTGCATTTATCGAGTCAATTGCGACGTTGCTTATGGTCTCTAGTGCTTTTCCGATATTATGATTTTATTTATAATTGTTCTAAAAAATTGTGGCTTATGCTTATAATAGAAAATCATTGTGCTTGCATGTGTGGTATGCAAAAAAGTGGACCACTAAATACGGATTTATCTTTTCACTAGTAAGTATGGTTATGTTATTGTTATTTATGCTTGAGGGAGCCAGTTGTGTACGAACCTCGGAAAATTGTGATTCAGATATAAATTGGGATTACCCAACTTCGAGTCGGTCAAGTTTACCCCCCGTATGAAACAAATTTCAAAGATAATTAAACGATAATTTTGCACACATTTTGTACAATTATGCACACCGTAAATAAAATTTTGCACACCCATACAAGGAAAACTAGAGCTGTTTTTTAAATGGGGGGGGGCAAACTTGACCGTTCCCCGTCTCTCACAAAATGTAAAACATTTAATGCCATCAGATTCGGCTAATTATGCACAATTTTGCATACCTATTTTCAAGTTTTGCAGCACACTCTTCTGAGGAAAGTTGTGAGGTAACAAAAATTTGCACCCCCCCCCCCCCCCCCCGTTTGACACAAAATTTAATGTTTTTTATGCTATTATGTTCACCTAATTTTGCACACATATTTCCAAATTTTGCACACATATTTTCAAATTTTGCACACATATTTTCAAATTTTGTACACTCGTCCGGGGAGAGTTATGAGGTGTTAGAAAGTTGCATCTTCCCCCCACCCCCGTTTGTCAGAAAATTAATGCTAGTATGATAGTAGAGTAGTGCCTTAAACTTATTGTCACAAGGTTTTAATGCACTACTCACGTTAAAACCAATAGAACCGGACCGGCTAAAATCCGTATCGTCTGGAAGAGGCCTTACGCTGAGACGCATCGAGAAGATGGGTTTGGACAAAGAACTTTAAATGTTTTTTTGAGGGCAGATACAGTAGATTCGAAAATGTGGCAGTGTAGAGCTAGTAGCCGATAAGGCCCTAAACTAATCTAACAGGTCGAATCAAAAATTAATTAAAATAATCAGTAAACAGAACACGGATAAATAACAGAAATCAGGTACAATAAAACAAAAAAAAACATTAATTTCAAATAAACAAGATATCGATATTTTTATGTAAATGCACATTAAATGAATTTTTTATGCCATTATTTATATAATTGAAATATTTACAGCACCTAAGGTACAACATTTTTAATACGGCAAGATACTAACAAGAGGGTTCCTGTATTATTATGCGTATGCTAAATGTTAGTTTGGAATATTTCTCTATTAGTGAATAAACTAACAATATTTTTTATTTTTTAAACGATAACATGTTCCCGTGAATCATAACTGCAATGCTGAGATAAGAAACATAAAGCGTAACAAGCACTACTAAGTAAATCTATCTTAAATTTCCATTGAAGCCGAGAGATCAATGTAATTTAATTTCCAACATTCTTTGGTCTTCTGTTCTTGGTATTACAATATCGCTGTTTTTAAAAAATTATTAAATAAACACAGCTTTCATTGAAATTTAAAAACTTTTTGGCCGACCGCAATATAATCTTATTATAATATTATAACTTCAGTAGTAGTAATCCTTAATTGAAATAAACTTGTTTATAATATTAAAATATTTATATAATATTTATAAGAATATCTTTAAATTATTTAAGTTGGGAAAATAAATAATGTCATATGCAAAAACAAAGTTTAGATGGGATACCACTAACTTCATACCGATATAGTATTTCTAAAAAAGTGTGTTATTAACGAAATCTGGAACCCGTGTAAAATCTATAAAAATTCTTTAAATACGTTATTTAAAGATGGTTAAAGGTAATGACATGAAAAATACTTTCTGTTCGTCTGTCACAAGCGTCTAGGCTAACGGTGGCCAACTGTTTGTAAGCTGCGCCACTTTTGACTCCAAAAATGTCGCGTGTTCCACTCGTTTTTGTTGGAGCAACATTTTATGTTTTCCAATTTTACAATAAAAAAAAAGCTTACTTATTACATTATTACCGATATAAATCCAAGTATAAAATCTAGGTTACATAACAAAAACCAAAAAACCCTACATTTTAGAAAAATAAAAAAGAACAAAGTTAAACAAACTTGGGGATTTTTTATTGTACTTATATACCTGAATATTGTTTAGAATGGTATCTATATCGGAAGGTATTTTTGAAGAAACAAGCAAGATTAGGTGTTTCAAATGTGAGTGTCTGTTAACGTTGAGTCAAATCGTGCAACTTTGGATAATCTACAGCAGGTACAAATTTCCAAAACTCAATCTTGGTTGCTTGCCGCGGTTAATATAATTTATTTGTATTTACCTTTTAAAACTGAGCGATTTTGCAGATCAATTATCTCAGCTTGAATTTCAGCAGAATATTTTTTGATTTCCTGGAAAGAAATGGCAAACGGGTTTATAAAAGGTTCTATATAGTTTTTATCTTTCTGGACGTCACTAAATTTAATATCAAATGAGTTGCACAAGACGTTTATGAAATTCTTAGGTAGATAATATTTTGGCGTTTTAATCAAATTTGGGAAATGAGTTAATCTTTCTTGTTCGAAATCATTTGTAAAAAGTGCCAGTTCAGCAACAAAAGAGGAAATGTGTGGAAATAATGCTGGAAAATAATTTTTTTGGTCTGATGTCAGAAACGCAAGAGCCCCAAATCTTCGTTTTTCAGAAGTGACCACTAATTGAGGAGCTCATTGTTGTACCCTGAGAATTTTAAAACATTCACCCTAAAATTCCAAAACTTATCAAGAGCACTTCTTTTAGAAACAAGAGACACAACTCACATCACAATGAAGAAGAAATTCACCATTTTCTTCAGTTTATTCAGGAAAGAGATTTTGAAATTTTCTCCGATTTAGTTTTATGTTTTTTGTTTGTTTGATATAATCATATTGTAATTTTTTCTTTTTTTCTGGAAAGCTTGGCGTGCCACTCTAGAGGGTCAGGCGTGCCATCTTGTGGCATGCGTGCCGTGGGCTGGCCACCTCTGGTCTAGGCCTTAACCTACCCAAGGCCAACAAATACCTCACATATAAAAAGTTAAAAGAAAATCCAAAACCAAGCATTAAATAGTTCTCTAAAATAAGCACATTTATTATTTAAGCGGGCCCTTAATACAATGCCTGTACAGGGTGGCTCGAATTCGAGTCTATGTATGGGGAACTCGAAAACCCTAAGAGATACAGGGTCGGTCAAATTAGAGCAAAATTGCGTATTTAGGTGCCTAACAATATGCCGTTTAGACAGTTTTAAAATTCCGTGTATTTCCAGAGATATCCGAAAAAAAAATCCGACATATTGAAAAATCGATTTATTTTTTTCCTGAGCTTATTTAAAGACGAATTTCAAATTGAATTGCACTTTTGCATTGTCACTTTTTCTGCTCTATCCAATGGTGGTATCCGGTTTGGAGTCCAACATTTCCTCTTCAAGGAGTCATAATCAACTTCATTTTTTAAATACCAAATTTTATTTTTTTTATCATTTTTCAGATGATATTGACGTTATTAATATGAATATGTGTTTAAATTTTATTTTTTTTTAAATTACTTATTTTGCTTTGGTGTAATCTTCAATTGTTTATGTTACTTTAGAAATTTTTACATTATATAAAAATATTTTATTTTGTATTCTGTGTTAAGTAAAAAATTAAAACCTTTATTTTTATTAAAAATAAAAAATAGTAAAATTAACAGGTTCATTTATTTTCTAGCCCAAAGCAAAACAAATAATTAAAAAATTTATTATTAACGACAATATTAGCCGAAAATGATAAAAAAATTAAAGTTCATACTTAAAAAAAGAAAGTTGATGACAGCCCCTTAAAGACTAAACATCGGATTTGAAACTGGTTAATACCGTTGGATTAGGCAATGCAAAAGTGCAATTCAATTTGAAATCCGTTTTTAAATAAGCTCAGGAAAAAAATAAAACTGTTTGTCAATATTTCGGTTTTTTCCGGATATCTCCGGTAATACACGGAATTTTAAAACTTTCAAGGCGGCATATTGATAGCAGTGACGAACCATGAAAGGTAGGGAAGCACCCTAATGCAAATGCTTTATTATTAATTCATTCGTTAACGATAATAAAAATAATATCTCTATTTGATATTTCCGTATTAGCAACAAAGTTTCTCATTTAAATCCGAGCACGCTTTCATTACCCGATTACCCCGTATAAGCATACGCGCCCGCGCACCGTGTTTTTCGTTGAAGCTGCTGTTTTCAAGCTTAACAGGGCTAACGTAATTTCACATTTGATTCCGTTGTGACCCCGCGTGTCTAGAATCATATAAGTAAATTCGCATTTTTACCGACAGCTGCGATTCGACAGATTATGGTCAATTCCGCGCTCGATGATTTAAGTGTTGCCGGTACTTCAGGATCAGTTTTGATTCCTTTGGGTTCATGTGATTGTATTGTATGTAGTACTATGTAGTTTAGTAAATCGAGGATCCCATGATTACAGTTCTGAAGAAAAAAGGCAAATTATTTCAAGAGGTAGGCCAGTTCTTAAGGATTTAACAAAACAAACTAAATCCTACCTAAGACATTTTCAAAAAGAAAATTATAATAAGTGTTAGTGGCTAACTAGTTGCGACAAAAATCTGTATTATTTTGCTGGCCATGTATTTTATTTTCGAGTGAAAAGAGCTTATGGAACATGACCGGTTTCTGTGATTTGAACAATTTACATAAGTTAATTAAAACACATCACAGTAGCCAAGCGCATATACAGGCTATCATAAAAGAGAAAACTTTCGATAAAACAAGAATTGAGCATATGTCAGATAACCAACAAAAATTAGCGGTACAGAAACACAACGAAGAAGTAAAAAAAATCGTGAGCTACTCAAAAGGATGATAGACGTAGTTTGCTTCGTTGGAAAACATAAGCCATCTTTTCGGGGTCATTCTGAATCTGAGAGGTCAATAAATAGAGGAAATTATAGGGATATGATTAATTTTTTTATCGAAATATGACGAAGTTTTAAGACATCAGGAAAATTCGACAAGGTTTAAAGGAACGTCCAACTTTATTCAGAATGATCTTATTTTAAGTGTGGGGGAAGTTATTCTGAAAAAAAAATGGATTAATTAAGCATTATTTGTTGCTTTTATTTTAGATGAGGCCTCTGACATAGCTAATGCTAGTCAATTATCGAAGATCGTCTGCTATGTGTCAAAACAAGGCCAAATAAAAGTAAGATTTCTTGGTTTTGTTCATGTTCCAATGCAACGAACCGCTTTAGCTCTAAATGGCATTGTCCAATCGATTATTGAAGATATTGATTGCGGCTCAATATTATTAGGCCAGAGCTATGATGAAGCAGCAGTTATGGTAAGTCAGTTAGGAGGTCTACGGGCCAAAGTTAGGGAAGAAGAAGCATACCCATCAGCCCTTTTTATACATCGTATGGCACATAGATTAAATTTGGTGATGCAATAATCTCTCAATAAAATAAAACAATGTAAAATATTTTTTCAAATGTTAAGCGGTTTAGCAGCATTTTTTTCGAAATCTTTGAAACGATCAACTGCCTGGGACCAAGAGGTTCATAAAAGATTACCAAGAGTAGTTACAATGGCAGGCTTGTAGAAACCATTTTTGAATACCGGCTACCGCTTATTTACTTCTTTCAAAAAATAGTGGACAACAGATAGGATTGGGATAATGAAAGAGGTGTTTGCTCTACCGGAGATTTAAATATGCTACAAGGAGAAATTGATTTTAATCTTCTGTTAGACATTTTCTCACAAATATTTCCATTCTGTGATAATCTATTTAGTCTCTACAAAGGAAAATACGTGATATACATTTTTGTGTAAGAAAGATTCAATAATTGAAGTCAATAGTTTTGTCTAAAAGGAAACAATTGCTAAATTTCGAAAATTCGAAAATTTATAAATTTTGTCTAGCGAATCGGAAAGAAAAACAACATGAAAGTCTAAAATTTCTTGACTTTGTCAACTTCAAAGAAAATAATACACTTTCAGAAGAAACTTTTGATTCTTTAAAACAAAATTATCCCCTCTTCTTTGACTTTCCCGCGTTGCGTTCTGAACTGGGTGTAATATACAAAACTTCAGAAGGCTTAAATAGAAATAGTGTTAGTGACTTATTAAGACCAATCAAATATTGTGGACTACATTATGCTTGCCCCGAAACGCTCAAACTTTATGAACTTACACTTACCATACCCGCGACAAGTACCTAAGCAGAACGTAGTGTTTCTACACTCAAGAAGATTAAGATATTTATCAAGAAACTCTACAGGACAAGAAAGATTTCTGCTTTGGCAATGTTTTCCATTGATAAAGAACTACTTCAGGAACTTTTTGAGGAACCCAATTTTTACGACAACGTTATAGACGAATTTGCAAAGCAAAACCTAAGATTGGAGTTGCATTTCAAATAAGGTTAGTCCTCAGTAGAATAATCATAAATTTTAACATTTTGTCATTAAGTTATTTATTTATTTTCTTTTGTATTATAAGGCAATAAAAACCAAGCAATATTTTTTCAGTATTTTTATTCTATTATCAAAATAAAAATAGCAAAATAATCAAGGGTAAATATAAATAAGAAGGGCCGGAGCAAGCAGGGGGGAGATATGGAAGCGCCCCCTCCATCTGCTATTCAAAAAACGCGTCAAAGGCGTGTTTTTTAACGACTTTTAGGTAAAAATTTGGGCGTGGCGCCTCAAACATTTTTCAATAATATTGGGTTAAATTCCCATTCGGTCGCTCGTGGAAAGCGTGTTTTTTAACTATTTTAATGATTTTTTAGTAATAAATTAGGCGTGGCACCCCCAATTTTTTCACTTGCCCAGCTTTTCCATTTCTAATAGGCTGGACACGCCCTAATTTTGCCGACACTGTATCTCTTACGGTTTTCGAGTTCCCCATGCATAGACTCGAATTCGAGCTACCCTGTATAATTCTCGTGTTCTATGACTATTGCGCAATAGCCATGTGAGGTATCATGCACTAAAATATTATTTTTCTTATTCACATCAATGTGAAGGCATAATTTTGCTTCATTTTGGTCTTTTGCGATATTCTTTAAACTGCTTTTGGAAAAATCTCCAATGTCAAAAAAAATAACTATGGTTTTGAAAGCTCAAATGGTACTCGATAGGTATTTTGTGTTCAGACTAATTTGTTATCTACCTTTATTTTTTTTTTAAATCTGCGGGCCCTAGCAAGACAAAGAAATTTATTACTTGGCCGGTTCATAAAGATTTATAAACCTTTTTTCCGAAACAGACATCATTGAAATCTATTGTCTAGTCAAGAGATAAAATAAGAGACCTAAAGCGAATGAGCCAAGGCCAGACAATTTTAATTCGCCCACGAGGCAGTATCTTACCGAGAAAAAAAATTAAAAAACAGTACCTGAAAAATTAACACTTATTTAACACCTCCATGAAGGCAGATGGAATGTTTTTGAGCGTACGACCCGAAAAATAATGATTTTAAAACAATATGGTTAATACTTTCTGCCATGTGTGCCGAGTGATGTTTGCAAAATCTACGTGGGATAAACCAGTTGAGAAATGAAACCTGTACAAGACAATTTTAGCTCGGTGGTATTGCAAGTTAAATCTTTATAACCGGACGGTGCTAAAGTTATTTGAATTATCTACTAAAAAGTAAGACGTTTGATAAAGGATATAAGATTTGCCAACTGGAGCAATCCATTTAATGTTGCGTTTTTTATTGTTTGCAACTGTTTGCATGTTTCTTAAAAATGAAGCGATGCGTTAATAGCAAATTAAGAAAGGAGAATAATCCCCTAACCTAAACCTCTAAAAAATTTGTGCTAGAAGTTTTAAATATATAAGGAAGCTCTAAAAAATATTCTTTATATTAACTTATTTTCCTGTTGAAATGTCATTCGCCGGCTGTGGCCGAGTTTTGACCATTTGAATACTCAAGGGTCAAAATGATTTTAAAAAAAATATATCCTCCCGCCTGGGTTCCTGGAAATCTTAAAACAAAAACGTATCATTATAACTTTAAGAAGTTATTCTGTTGAGCTATGTACACATTTATATACGTTTTTAATCTTAAAAATACAGGGATGGCCAAAGGTCTGGAATGAAATTCATATCTTTTCAGCAAGCAATGTTTTCAAAAAACGTTGTAAACGCGGCAACTGAGTTTTAGTTATTCACGTTTTTCGATTAAATAAAAAAAAACCATCCCCGAACCCCCAGTTACCCCAACTTTTTTTTTCAAATGGAAATCTATGTTTTGTGGGGGCTCGTTGACAAGCTCATGAAAACAGAATAATCAGCGATAATCAATACGGCTTTCACAATGTCACTCATGTATGGAATAGGGCAATTGAGAACTACGGAGAGTCTCGAGCGATTGCGTTGGATATTTCGAAGGCATTCGACAGAGTTTGGCATGACATATTGTCTATGTTGGGGTTTGCAACCTTCGTCAACGTGCACTAAAACGGAGTTTTATCCACAATACCGAAGCAGAATTATTGCACTCGATGCGCGTTTCGCTAACCATGTTAGCATCATTAGGAGATGATTAAAACTAATCATCTCCTGATGATGCTAACATGATTAGCGATACGAGCGTCGAGTGCAATAATTCTGTTTCGGTATTGTAGATAAAACTCCGTTTTAGTTAATGACAATGGTCAACAAACTGCCGTCCTTCAGATTGCCAGCCTCTCTGCAATTGGCTTGCTGCTAGTTTTCTTAGGAACCGATCTCTGCGCGTTGCAATTGATGGACACATCTCAGACACACTCATCATTAACGCGGGCGTGCCTCAGGGCGCATTACTTTCACCAACTTTGTTCCTCATCTATATTAATGACCTGCTGCCCGAAATGAATGATCCTGCTTACAGTTTTGCAGATGACACGACCCTTGTCTCTCAATTTAGATCAGAACAACCTTTACCAGCGACTAAGACTTATCACCGCAGACAGGAGCAGATTACAGCAATTAATCAATACCTGGAGAAACTTCAAACATGGAGACAGAAATTTGGTCCAGTTCAATGCAACAAAGACCCAAGCAGCCGCGTTTACCAAGAGGGTCGATTACGGCGGGCACAGACATCATTATAGCAGGAACGACCATTCCTTCATCCTCGTCAATCGGACTACTGGGTGTCTCGGTCTACAGCAATATGTCCTGGCATGACCGCGTTGCTAACATCGCAAAATCAGCCTCCCAGAAGCTTGGTGTGCTATTTCGCAACAAAAACTGTACACACCCCAGCAGTTACAGACGAACAGTTTGAAGAAATAATATAGCATAAATTTACCACTATTATTGCCACTTTTTCCCCTTTATAAAATGGCAGTATCAAATTTTAAATCTGACGTTTCGTGTCCGGGCCCCCATCATCAACTTAATTTTTTTAAATACGGTCCTGGATTTTTTATTTCATTTTTAGAAGCCTTTGGTCTCCCAAAGTCAAAGATGTATCACACTTGTCCAATAGCGGTAACAAATATTCTCATAAGTGAAATCGGGTAAGAAAAGATCGCCCCATCTCTGCCTAACACATTATCTCTTATGGGAAAAATCTAGATTTGTTGATATATTGATAAGTGTAATACATCCTTGGTTGTGGAAAACCAAGGGCTTCTAAAAAATGAAATAAAAAAACCAGGGCCGCATTTAAAAAAATGAAGTTGACGATGGGGGCCCGGACATGAAACGTCAGATTAAAAATTTGATACTACCATTTTATAAAGGGGAAAAAGTGGCAATATTAATGGAAAATTTATGTTATATTATCTCTTCAAATAAGGTCAGGAAAAAAATAAAAATAAAATAGCTGTTTTTCGGGTTTTTACGAGTATCTCCGGAACTATTCGGAATTTTTCAAATTTCAAAACTGCATCTTGTTGGGAATCAAATTGCACACCTTTGCCTTAATTTTACCAACTTCGTATCTCTTACGGTTCCCGAGATCCCCATGCATGCACTCGAATTTGTAGCACCCTGTATTCAATATCTTCCAAGCTAAAACAAGGTAATGTATTTTATACACTGTAAATATATTGGAATAATTCAATCTAAATTATGTTTGCAAATTAAAATAAATATAAACTCAGCAAAGCTGTAGCATTTTTGTATGACAAAATTTGCTACATTAGTTTTTTTCTTTTCTTTTTCCGTTTTCAACTTTTCTTTTTGATCATACATTTTTTTTCCAACCACTTGATGTTAACACAAAAGACACCTTTTCTCGAAGTCTTTTCCCTTTTCTCTCTGGTGTCTTGGGCTATAGAAAATAATCATCCAAAGTACTCTAACCCGAAGACGACCTAGGTTGGGCCAAATTTGACGTTTCTTCATTCTGTCTTTCATTTGAAATATCTAATTCACAAAGATTAGTGGAATTGTCTATATTTGTGTTTGTGTCACTAAAATTAATATTATTTTCACCAACAAAAATTATTGGTATATATTCGATATTAAATCTCCTCTAATAGATGCTTGAACATCAGAGAACGATAAATCTGCTTCTCTAATTTGTATTATCGAGCTGTTAAACTCTATTTGTTGATCCACATTGACGTTTGCTAATTTTTAGATGTATTTCGTAACCCTATAAAATATTTTGCTGTGATATTTTTATTTACCTGGCATTAATTTAATTCATTTAAAGTATCTGGTCCACAAATATTTAATAAATCGTCACAGGTTAAGACAACACATTTGTGTTTTAACATTAGAAATATATTCATAAAAGATTTCAGCTTTCATCCGTCCATTATCACTAATTCCCATACTCCATTATTTTGTAACACTTTCAGCAATTGTCTTTGGTAACCGTTTGTAAGGATAAACCACCATAGGTGGAGTAATGCAACCAGATGCGGAAAAACTAAACATAACCGTAATATTACTTTTTGATGGTCCGTGCTCAATTTAGTATATGTTTCTGGATTCTTTGGGAGCAATGATCAAGATCCTTTTGGTCAGTTGCCAAAGCTGTCAATCAGGGTTTCTAAAAGACGCCAATCCACTGACCAAAGACGATGGCTGAATAGCGGAGAAAGCCAAAGAAGAAGCGAACATTCTTGCTGAAATATTTGCATCAAATTCTAAATTAGATCATCAAAAAAAGACCCCCCTACTATCCCGAGAGTGAATTCCTCAATGCCAAGTCTGGTGATACGAATACTCAACAGCATATACACTAGCAAGGCCACAGAACCGAATGGCGCTCCAGCAATAGTGCTTAAAAAAACTGCATGCTTTCCTTTTAGCTGGAAATGCGCTTAAGTGCAACCAATTCCGAAGAAAGGTAAAAAAACGATTCCAAATAACTACCGTCCAATCATATCCAAAGTCATGGAGAAACTGATCAACGAACAGCTCTTAAAATATCTCGGGGGATCAACGGGAGATCTCTTGACTTACGTGATCTACCTGTGGACCAAAGCCATCGAGAGCTACGGCGAATCTCGTGCAGTGGCTCTCGACATATCAGCATTTGATAGGGTGTGGCATGACGCATTGTTAAGCATATTGACAGCATACGGACTACCACCTGCACTGCTTCTATAACTTTACAATTTATTAAGGGATCGAAGCATCCGACTTGGAATTGATGGACATCTCTCGGAGGAATTTAAAATTAATGCCAGAGTTCCTCCCATACTGATCCTGCTCTATATCATCGATCTTTTAGATAGGACAAACAATTATATTTACAGTTTTGCAGACGACAGCACTCAACTCTTACTGCTCCTAGAAAGCGCAAATAAGACCGTGCTTAGAATATTGCTCACACATCTGTGGTGCCGCACCAAAGCACACCCTAAAGCAGAGTACAAACAATATCGAGTAATGGAATATCATTCCTACGCTCAGAAGACAGCAAGAACGCCTCGATGGTGGTATTCAGCCTCAGGAAATCAGGAATGCCCTCATCGAGTAGTATGGCATGAATATCAAAGATATAGATATATCAAATGAAAAAGAAAATAGACCCCCCTATATTTAGTGATAACAGAGGCTGGAATCACAATTAACCCCTTAAACGCAGAATGCAGGACATTAATGCAAGTCACAATATCGACCTAGATTCCCGCAAGTCATCGCGGCCTATCATGCAGTGCAAACGATGCCAAGGACTTGACCACGCATGGACCTTCTGCCAAAGAGCATGGAAATGCTCGAGATGTGCCGGTAATCACCAAATTATAGAATGCACAAGTGATATCGAAAAGTGTGCCAACTGCAGCGGGGCACACAGATCTATTGATATTTCATGCCCTGTATATAACTTCAAGGTTGATCAGCTCCAGCCGCCAAAAAGTACAACCACTAGAACTTTCAAGCCAGCACCGCCTCCCTCTCGTCCTGCATGGCAAGGCACCAGGAGAGCAGAAGCCCGGAACGAGAACTACGAGAAAGCATTCCCGCCAATAGTGAGAAATCGTGTAAGTGTCTGTGACAGTGCGCGAAATGTTCCCTCTAATCTAAATGACGAACCAGAAGTAAGTAATAGCAATCCATTACCGATGGACCAGCACACTGTAAACATGTTTAATAGGTTGCAAACAGTCACAAACAAAATAAACTCACTCGTCAATATGGACGAGTTATTAAAAGCACTCGAACATTACGCAGACCTACTTGAGGCCTGCGGTGGTAATAAGCAATCGTTAGCTCAAGCTACACCTAAATTTTTCACAACAGGAATAGAAAAATTTGTATAACTAATTAAATTCTCTCCTGCACTTTGCTAATCTTGTCGAGATTAGCGCTAACTGTATATATTGTACATATGTACATTCTTTATGTTGTATTGTCATTACAAAATAGGTTTTTCAATTGGTTTTCCTATAGATATCTATTATTTTTCCACTAAGCAATTTAAGCATGCAATGCACAAACATCCATTCGGATAACGACTAACTGTGAAGACGATAGAAAGGCCCTGCCTATGAGATTTGAATAACTAATGGATTGCTATTGTGCTACGTGGTCAGTCATCCCCTACTGTGTAGGGTGTATCTGAGAGCATGTGCTCAAAAGCCGTGCGCGAGCGCAAGAAGCTCTTAGGTTAGAGGACTAGACAATGAGTAGCTATAAGTAACTATGTAACGAGAATTGATAAATAAATGATATTATTATTATAATATCGAGTAAAGTCACTCTGCAAAATCGTTTTGATGTTTTTACATCAAACTCAAAAGCCGCAGCACACCTGCAGCCGCGAGCAGTCTGTCGGGCCCAACGTTCCGGAGATATTCAAAAAGAATTCGCTGATGCGCTTTCCTCGATTATTATTTGATACAAGATACAACGCGACGCGATAGTACATAATCTCAGGGTGTTTGCACACTCACTGTTCCTCGTAGCAGAGCAATCGCAGGTCACGAACCGGATTGATCAGAATTCGCTCCAACGCCAAACGCTGTCGGCGAAATTCGAAATTTGTCTCCAGTGAACCTACCGTATATTTACTTATATCGTGCCTAAAGCTGCTGGATTCTATTCAGAAGGGAGTTGTGCGTCTCGTCGGCGACCCGGATTTGCCCCCAAATCTGTATAGTCTGAAACACCGCAGACATGTGGCTGAGATGTCCCTGTTTTACAGATGCTTTCACGGCAGATGTTCCCAGGATTTGGCCCGCTTTATTCCGCCCCTCGCAACGCCTATGAGACAGTCACGACAGACGGCAAGAGCGCATCGGTTCGTCGTACAACTGGAAACACCTAGAACAGTTACAAGAACTGCTTTGTCTGGCGCACTGCATCACTGTGGACCTCACTCCCAGGGCATCTGTTTCCCCCTAATTACAACCTACAACTATTCAAGAACCGTGTCAATCAACATCTTCGCACACACACCACTCGTCGCATGTCATCGGATCTTCATTTAGTGTGTGTGTCACTACCATAAAAAAAAATCGGGAAGGCAAACGGATACCAACCTCAATCCTCAGTCTCTTCTTCCTCCTCTTCAATATCGCTTAAAAAAATTATGTCATTCATCTCCGAGATAAATTCATGAAGAACGTATGGTATATACGGAGTATGTAAGGATGGAAGTCGAACTTGTCCTTTTTTCGCTACTGTCACAAGTCGTAGCTCTGAGTACAGATCTGTGGTCGACCATTTGAAAATAGTGAGAGTCTTCCCTTCCGCGTTTCTTTGCCTAGGACCATGTAAGGATTTTTTTCGCAATTGTGCTTCATTGTATCTTGATGATTTGTGTCCTCTACACTGGATAATTAGGTTACAGTAGTCCTCAGGAACGTATATGGTTTTATTCCTGGCATATGATATCATGTTCAAGAGCCAAAATCTGAATCATCCGGTAAAAATAAATGCCCAGTAATCATGAACATGTGGTCTATGACGTCAATTTCATGAGCTTCACTGTTCACCAACTGTTTGGGTATTGTGGATAAAACGGTGTTTTAGTGCATTTTATCGATGGTTCCAAACCCCATTATAGTGCATGCAAAAAAGTACTATTTAAATGATTTTGACCAGTACAAGCATCGCCGCGCAGTAAGTAATAACGTGCTTGTATATTGAAGCTCGAGCCTAGAGATGTGTGGCTATGCGGGACCTAGGGAAGAATCTTCTCATTTCAAACCTAGATGTAACCGGGGTCAGTTGCCAGTTCGTGACAACCAATACTTTTAATGTGAGAACTTGATGAGTTTTCCACTTTAAACTAAGGTAGTTTTAATGACACTATTATAGGGGTTAGGGCACCAAAGAAGGATAACTATGGTGGTGAAGAACCAACACATAACACAAGCCGACAAAAATATATCTCTCTGTAACTTAAAGCTGAACAGCATATTCTAGTAGAATGAACCTCTCAAAATACAGAAATAACCAGCAAAAAGTCGTAACACGTAAGGTTTCGTACGTACAGGTTTTTGTAGGGTCAAGTTGATATAACTGGTAAGGACAATGCCTTTTCTAAATCGAACGTGAATGCATAGGAGCCTTCCTCTTGCTGTGCTTTTAACTTAAACGGTTTCAAGAATTCTTTAATCATAGAACATTGAACTACTCTTTAATAGTTTCTACCTTTCTCACATATAACTTAGGTTGTTGTTAGCCTAACCATTTCTTGTTTATCCTGCGATGATTCAATGTTACAAAAATCACATCTGGAGAATGTGTCTTTGGAAACACAAGAGTTGGTAAACGTAAAAGTAACTTCATTCCCAGATGATAAATTCTTTTGCAAGCAATGATCTAATTGCAGGTTTTACATGATGCGCAAATTTAAATATTCCACGTGGTAGCATTTACTAGGATTGTGGGTCCTGGTGTACTAGGATTGGTATAAAAGAAATGAAGGGATATGATGCCAAACAACTTTCATTTGCTTTAAAGAAGCTCGCCGTGCACGGTTGTCAAACCCATGAAACTTTCTGCAGAACTCGAGTCAGCATCCAATCCGAAATCTGCAAAATATTGAGAATTTTTTTGCAATAATTGTCTTCCACCTGAAAGCCGTATTGGCTAATTTACTGCTTCGACGGCCTTGAATAATTCCTTGGCTTTCTACAACAAGGGAATTAATCTCTGCAGAACTAGGCTATATAAATACACATTTTGAGTTTAGAACGACCCCATCTTTCAAAATTATTTAAACAAACTTTTGCATGATACCTCTGGTAAGTTGTCTGCAATTTAGCGAGAAACTTCTTTCTATCCGTAGTTTTTCCTTTACTAGTAACATAGGTTTTATCGGTAGTTGTAGTAGGTGCCTTCTTCTGAACCTCACGCTCTCATTTATGTCTCTGGCGTTTTCTGCTTGTAGTAGATTTATCGGCATGTTGGAACTGAGCTGTGGAACCTGGAATAACCAAAATAAATACAAGGTTATCTTATCGTCTGGGCAGACTAGATTCCTGAATTAAATCTATACAAATACGTTTCAGTCATGCCTTTTTACCCTTAGAGCACGTTACAGGTATTAATAATATATCTCTGAATTCGTTCCATTCTTCTAGGAAGAAACGCTACAGAAGTAAGAAACTAAAATCTGTTCAGAAAGATGTTTTAACTTTTGAAGTGAAAATGTCTTTAGCGCCGTTATCCGGCTGAGAACGGGAGTGGTTTAAGACTCGATGAAACGAAAAAGCGACACCAATAAAAATATATAGATCTATAGGATGTAGCCTGCGAGAGAATGAGATAGAACACAGTATACACTTGTTACATGTTTGCCAAGAGTAAAAGGTAAAAAGTAGTTGTTGTCCAGTCACTGAAATTAAGCAACGTCGGGTGTGGCTAGTACTTGGATGGGCAACCGCTTGGTTTCGTTTTGTGAAGGTTTCATTTCAACTGGGAGTGAACTGTTTTTAATTTTATATAGTTTTTAATATCACTGTGCTGAAGTCTTCACTTCTGTCGTGGGGTTTTAAGCACACACCTTTCTTATGAAGTGTAAACTTCTTTAGCACCGTTAACCGGCTGAGAACGAGAGTGATTTGAGACTCGATGAAACGAAAAAAGCGACACCAATAAAAAGATACAGATATATAGGATGTAGCCTTGAGAGAATTAGATGGAACACAGTATGTAGTTGTTACATGTTTGCCAAGAGTACAAAGTAAAAAGTAGTTGTCGTCCGATCACTGAAGTTAAGCAACGTCGGGCGTGGGTAGTACTTGGATGGGTGACCGTTTGGTTTAGTCACTTCTACCACGTGTGAACTGTTTTTAACTTTACATAGTTTTTAATATCGCTCTGCTGAAGTTTTCACTTCTGTCGTTTGCTGTGACCTGTCACTAGGCGCTGCCACATTTTGTATTTACGGATATATACTGCAAATAGTATGCATAAATCCTAACAACTATTGTCTTTTACATTTTGCCCAATGCGAAAAACAAAAAAAGTAAAGTCGGGTAACATTTTATGCGATCACTGTCTACATAAAGTTTATGCCAAGCATCTACATATCTAAGATTCAAAAAGTACAGAACGGTTACAGGCAACATGTGACAATCTTATTTATTAAATAATAATTATTATCGTACAAATAAAAAAAGGAAACTGGTATTTTATATTTTGTCGGATCGTCATCGTCAACATTGGGGGAATAGCCTTTTGCCAAATCATCAATATTATTATTGCCATTCCCTTCTTGGTTCAATCACAACTTTAAGTAACTCCACCCATGCTCAACTGGATTTATATCTGGAGAACTCGCAGGTCATTCCATTCATGTCCTTTCCTTAGCAGATCATTGGCCAACCAAAACAAAATCACTACCCAAATTCCTAAGGGAAACACAATCTCTCTTGAACACCTTTCACGATATATAACTGCATTCTTATTTTCTCTATTTAATTCTACCAACTCTGTTGTTCTATTTTTATTACCTCCACCCGATACTGTAACATCACCAGCAAGTTGGTAACTGCAGCAGAGACTAGCCTACCCTGCTTTCACAGTCATTCCTGGGCAGCTCTCTAATGATACTTCATCCCTTTTTTTACGTATAATAATAAGTTAACCATTGGAATAAAAATTGAAAGAGACCATAAAGTTACCAATTTAATAATAGTAACATATTTTCTAAGAACCCCAATTTATTAATAAAAAAAGCAGTTTCAGGGCAAAAATGACAACTTAGCATTGGTCTACAAAACAGCAGAATCTCGTAATTTTAGATCTCACACCTCGCGCATTTTCGTCTTGAGCATGCATGAAGCACGCTCAAATACTATTTCTCTGATCAGCGGTTATTTTTTATGCATATCACTGAACGAGGTCATGTTTCATTGCAACCTTCAATTAATGGCCCCATGTCACGTTAAACCAACTTCAGAAGTTTAATAAAGCATAAAATGGATGCTGCTAAAATCTTTAGTTTGCTTAATTTCTGATGACGTAAACGAGGTTAATTTAATGACAGCATGATAAAATGATAAGGTTGTAACGAACGACTATTGACAAGTGATTTATAATTGAAAAGGATACAGAAACCAGAGACAATGTAACCATATCAGATGGCGAGGCAAATATAAATGGTGGATAAGAAGGTTTAGAAGACCAGCTGATTGTCAGTCAAAATAATTTAATTAGAAGTGATACGATTTAGATAAATCTTCCCGTTTTAGATGGCATTGGTAATTTAGAACTTGCCAGAATGTAAAAATCATTAACATCTCGATGGCTCAATCTAGACAACTGCAGCAGAAACTAGTCACAGAATGCTACCAAGAAAATGCAAATACCTTAAGCGATACACTAAAAGAAAAATGCTGAAAGAAAACAATGTAATTTTAATTGGCTCAATGGATAAGAAGAGTAGACGTAAAGGTCGAATCAATATTATTATTGGTTTGCTGGTGAAAAAGCAGTTAACACAAGCTAACCCAGAGAAGTAGACCATACGATTCCAACAAGGAACTTAACGACAGTATACTTGACAACACCATGGATGATTAGACTTGTAGCATAAAGTTTATTTTCCAAATATCCCAAAAAGAGTAATGCACAAAAGATCTCGCTGGCCATGTAATTAAGCCTCGCTCCCATTATGTTAGAGCTCTTGCTAAAAATGTGCAATTAAAAAATCACGGAGGGCTGCTCCAAACTATGTTGAAGCTCTATTTCGTTGCAGCCAGATATTTTGAAAATGTAGACAAGCTACATTTTGAGTTTCAAGTACTCTTTCAATGTGCCATAACTCCAGATAAATATCGGACGTGAATTTCCATCTCTCTGTTGATGGCCTATAACATGATTGCCTATTATTAGTCCAGCCCATACATTAGGTATGAATTTCTTCAAAAACGGTAATCAGAGCTATTATTCTGTCTTGATCTCATAACACTGCAAAATTCTACCTTCTGTCCACAATCATTCTCGGACAATTCTTGAGCTCAGTGTGATTTTAAGTATAGTAATAAACTAATCATCGCAATAAATATTGCACGAAATCATAAAGCTACCAATTTAATGATAGTAACATATATTATAAGTATTTCAGTTTCTTAATAAAAAGCACTTTCTACGAAAAAGTCTGCAAATCACCAAAATTTAGCAATTTTAAATCTCATACTCCAACACATTTCTGCCCTGTGTATATTTGAAAAACGCTTAAACTATAAACCATTGACAAGAAATAAGAAAACACCATTTCTCTAATTAGAGATTATTTTTGTGAATAATAATACAGTCACTGAACGAGATCCTGTTTCATTGCATCCTTCAGTTAATACCCACACGTCACGTTAAACCAGCATCACAAGTTTAATAAAGCATAGAATAGACGTTTCTAAAATCCTTATATAGCTTAATTTCTGATTACGTTAAAGCGGCTAATTTAGTTGGATAGCATGTGAAAATGATAAGGCTGTAACGAACGATTATTGACAAGTAATTTAATATAATTGAAACGGATACAGAAGCAAGAAACAATATAACCATATCAGAAGACGAAGCAAATATAAATGCTAAACAAAAAGATTCAGAAGGTCAGCTGGATGTCAGTCAAAACAATTTAATAAGAAATGATTCAATTTATGAAAGTCTGCCAATTTTAGATAGCATCAGCAATTTAGAAATCTTATCAAAATGTGAAAATCATTAACATCTCGATGGCACTAGCGAGTCGATAACTGCAGCAGAAACCAGTCACAGACAACTACCAAGAAATGCAAAATATCTTAAGCGTTCAGTAAAAGAAAAAAAAAATGCTAAAAGTAAGCAATGTAATTTTAACCAATTCCGAATTTTGTATCGCAATGACACACACACTAAAGGGAGATCCTATGTCACCCGACGAGCGGTGTGTGTGCAAAGCTGTTGATTGACACGGTTCTTGAATAGCTGTAGTTCATGATTTGGTGGAAACAGATGTCACAGCTTATTGTATAAGTTGTGCAGATGTCCTGGGAGTAAGTTCCACAGCGATGCAGTGCATCGCTTGTAAAGCGATGTTCTAAATGTTTCCAGTTGTACAACGAACGGGTGCGCTATTGCCGTCGTGACTGTCTGACAGGCGTTGCAAGGGGCGGGATGAGGCGGGCCAAATCCTGGGAACATCTGTCGTGAAAACATCTGTAAAACAGGGATATCTCAGCCACATGCCTGCGGTGTGCCATGACTATCCAGATCCCAGATCAACTACGGGCTGCCGACGAGACGCACAGTTCTCTTCTGAATGGAATCCAGCAGCTTTAGGGTGTGCTTCGGTGCTGCACCGAAAAGGTCGAATCAATATCATTATTGGTTTGCCCGCCAAAAAGTAG
Organism: Pissodes strobi; assembly: GCA_016904865.1. Lineage (NCBI taxonomy): Eukaryota > Metazoa > Arthropoda > Insecta > Coleoptera > Curculionidae > Pissodes > Pissodes strobi. Next base: position 94,937 of record MU183860.1, on the reverse strand, counting down.
CCAACCCAAGCTAACCATTCTAACAACAGTTCTGTTGACACTGTACTAGACTTATATTAATGGTTAAACAATTCTATTTTGAACAACATTTTAAATGTAATTAAATTTTGCGCCATATCATGGATGATTAGACCACATCTTGTGGCATAGGGTGTATTTTTTCACATGCTTCATAAACAGCAATAAACAGTATATCTAACTGGTCATCTAATTAACCCACCCTTCCCTTGTTCTACAGCTATTGTAAAAATGTGCAATTAAAAATCTGGTGATGGGCGGCCTAAAATTTGAGGAACCTCCATTTCGTTGATAACATCGCAAAATCAGCCTCGCAGAAGCTTGGTGTGCTAGTTCGCAATGAAAACTTTATACACCGCAGCAGCTGCTCATGCTCTACAAAGCTCAAGTAATATTGCTTACCCATCTGGGGGTGCCGCACCTAAGCACACCTTAAGGCTGTTGGATTCCATTCAGAAGAAAGCTGTGCCTCTCGTCGACAACCCAGAGTTGACCCGGGATCTGGAACACCGCAGACATGTAGCCGAGATATCACTTTTGTACAGATATTTTCACGGCAGATGATCCCAGGATTTGGCCTGAATCATCCCACCACCAGTAAAGCCTGTCAGACAGACGGCAAGAGCGCACCCGTTCGTTATACAACTGGAAACACCTAGAACATGGCTTTACAAGGGTTTCTTTGTCTGGCGCACTGCATCGCTATGGAACTCACTCCCAGGAGCCCAGGACATCTGTTTCCCCCTAATTAAAACCCACAAATATTCATAAACCGTGTCAATCAACATCTTCGCACACACATCGCTCGTCGAGTGCCATAGGATCTCTCTTTAGTCTGTGTGCCACTGCCATAAAAAATCAGACATTTTGAAAATGTAGACCAACCACATTTTGAATTTAAGTTGCTATTTTACTATGCCATATATCCAGATAAATCTCGGATGTGAGATTCCCATCACCAAAAAAGGGGCTTTTAACATGTTTTGGGAGGATGATGAATATGGTATGAATTCTTTAAAATCGACAACTATAGCTAATAATGTTTCCATTGAGCATAAATCCAAAAAACTATATGATTGAGAAAAGTATTTTGAGCCCATCTTGACATCATAACATCGCAAATGTAAAACATTGCGTGATTTTAATAACTGCAGCTTTGAAATCTGAAAGATTCATTATTAAATATTTTTTTTGCTTTTTCATAAAATATCCTCCTGATATCCTTTAATTATGAGTGAGATTAACTTTATCCTTCGTTTAAACACATTTTGAAACCTATTTTTGGCTGACAAATGTACCATTCCGAAAAACTAAGACCCTGGCAACAACGGCGCGCCGATGTCAGTATTAGGTTCCTTAAGTTGGCAATTTTGGATCATTATGAAGTAGAAGTAGCAACCTATTTCTTTCAGTATGTGCGTACCCTGTTTAAGGTACCTAAGATTACATGACCGCAGATAAAGAACAAATATTAAATAAATATTCGAAATGCAATTTAAGAAAGATTAAAGTGACCAGACGTCCTGCATTGAGCAGGACAGTCAAGCATTCATAGGCTCTGTCCAGAGAAAGCAAGCGTCCTGCAAAATGTCATGCAATTCTCTCTTGTGGTATGCGGTATGCACAAAATGTCTACAAAATTAGCTAATTGTTTATACTCTACTATATTAATGGAAAAATAAGAATCTTAAATATCACCTCATTACTACTTTTGCCCATTCCTAGGTGGTGCGACAAAAACCCACCGATCTTATATGGAGATCGGTGCAAAAACCCAACCCAGTCCAGAATTCGACTCGCCTCTAGCGAGCAGCGGCTATAAACCATAATGGGCGGGACATGGTTTGTTTACTATTAGAGGGTTTGTATACTATTTTAGAACATCTAATATTTCACTTCACGCATGGCCCTCCGCTCGCTTCGCTCGTTACGAGGGCTCATGAAGCAGGAACTAACCAAGTTTAACCCAAGGCGTACCAAAAATTAGTAAAAAAAATTGAGCGAGTCTACTAGTACTCGACACTGATGTGTAAACATTTATCCTATAACGATATCGGTCGTAAACAAATGACAACAGCACGTTGTGTTCCCAAGCGGTCACCCAGCCAAGTACTAACCACGCCTGACGTTGCTTAACTTCAGTGATCGGACGAGAACTGGTATTTTCAACGTGCTATAGCCGTTACCTATAAATTTTTGCTTGTTCATAGATTAAAAACAAACATATTCGCATTTATAATATTAGTGACGATTCTTTAATAATACTTACTGGCAGCTTAGGAGTGGATTAATTCACTGCACAAATTCGACACGAAAATCTAATGCCACCAGGAATAACATCAACATATGGACACAGCTTATTTACCTAGTAATCGTGGGCCGACATTCTTTGATTTGGGAAAGTGAATAACCAACTTTTTCAAATTTTAGAAGAGGGCTATGACTTAAAATTGTTTTAAACGTCTGGGTATCTGAATAATACTTTTGACAGTTCGTTATATAAATTCGTTAAATAATAATATGCTTTTTTATCGTCTAAAATCCGTATAAAAATGATTTTAAATGGCAAAATTGTAGATATATAAATCCGTAAATTCGGACTTTTTTAGGCCGATAGTCGTGGCTTCGGACGAATTTGTCGTGGATTTTGAAGCGAATATTCATTTTAAATTCAACCGTCCGTTAACAATAAGCTGTGCTATGGATCCAAATACACTGCGAATGTGATAATTAAAAAATAATATTTTTGACGGTTCGTTTAATTTAAAATATGCTTTTTTATGGTCTAAAATCCGTTTAAAACGATTGACAAAATTGTATATAATACCGCGCTAGCGGCCAGAATTGGTTTACGCATTTACGTCCCCACACTTCCGTCCCATTTGCCGAGATTTACCTTCATAACACATCAAAAACTTTTTACAAACATAACTTTTAACAAAAGCCTGCCACTGGCGGGATCGAACCTGCAGCTTTGGTCGCATCGAACCACTAGACTACTCCAGCCGTTACACGTAACTCGCTGGACCGTCAAGACACTGAAACAAACCCTCCAAATAGTAAACAATTCAACCCCCCCTCCCAAATGCCATTATGGTTTGAAACCGCGGCTCGCTAGCGGCAAATCAAAATTCGCTTTATTATTTTTTTGAAAAAATGGCGAAGGTGCTAAAACGGAATACACAACACCACTCCAAAAAAATGTTGGCATTTACTTTCACATTTGTTATGTAATGTCCTGCATTGAGGTGTTAGAATTATGGTCACTTTAAGAAAGATAATAAGTTTATTAATGATATGACACAAACCAATTAATTATAAAGAAGTTTTGGCAGTTTAGAGTGAAGGTATTAAAAGTTTCGTCCGGGATCAGCAAGAATAATAAATCTTCTTTATCATGAATATGCATCTCATTTAAATACTGATACTGGCAGTCATTATCATTATATCTTGAGGTGGAAAAGATTCACTGTGGCGATGAAAAATTGGCAGATATTTGATTGAGTTATGGTTATTAAGATAACAATTAGATATTGAACTAGATTATAACAAAATACCTGCTTACAAAATATATGAATTGGGTGGTCAAAGCGCGTACCTATAAGTCACACAAATTGCTTAATCTGTTAAGTCAGACATATAATCACTTACTCTGATTTTCTGAGTTCAAACTCAGATATTTATTTAAATTTACTCAGAAGGGCTGAAACTACTTCTTAATGGAAGAAGTATTTTTGGCTGCTGACTCTATACTTATAACAACAAGCAAAATTAAGGAATTAAATAATTTCACCATCTTAAATATTTTCTTACAAAAACTTATGTAATGACTGCTTGGGCATTTAACTGCCATCCAGCCGCTCTTCCCATATTTGCGATCACTTGTTCATTGATTCCCAAAAGTCAAATTAAGCGCTAAAAATGGCTTCAAATGTTTCTGTGTGTGGATATTCCTAGCATAACATTCCAACAGATCAAAAAACTCTTTGAGGTTGGGGAAGAAAAAAAGTTTCAACTGTTTTTGAGAAATATCTTCCAAAATAACAAGTTGCGTATTAGCCAGGAACCTGGTATCACGAAATTCCGATATCCGGTATTATTTAATTACACCACAGAACTGCTATTCATTTAGGTTTGTAATTTCATGAACCATGATGTGAAATGTTGGAGTTTTATTACTTTAAAGTACACAAACTTAGAATGCTCTAGACTTCTCTCTATCTCTATTAGCTAAAAATAAATTAAATTTTTTATTAATCTGTAAATAATAAATCATCTCGTATAAAATCAGCTAATACATAGTTATGTCGAAATTGGGAGTAAAGGTTATATCTGGGCCATATTCAAGTGAACATGAGTAGTGCTTGATTTCACTTTTGTTCCTGATAGAGCTACAATATGAGGCTTACTTGATGTTAGGAGCTGGTGGACCGAGTTAATATACCACTTATGTTGTAGAAGTCCAATCGCAGAATATTTTCAATCTTGGAGATATTTTCAGAGGCTTTCAGACCTGAGGGTGCCGCCCAGGCCAGCTTCCGCCTGGAGGTCCATATGGGAGACTATTTTACCTCCAGATTATATTGTTGTGGGAGGCGCCATCATGCAATCTTTCTTCTTTTCTACCCTAGGAACCGGATCACAAAGGCATGGTGACGAAACGTGAACCAGAGGTCATTTCACGACACCTAAACGATTGTGGTGATATTTCCCTGGACGATGCGGGTGGACCACATATACCACATTATACTCAAACATTAGCTTGACAGACTCTACAACATCCGCCTTGTTCTTGTGAATAAGGCAATTTTATTATGTGGCGATCAATTTTGTTAAAAAAAAAATTATTTTGAAGTTGCATCACATTTAAAAAATGCAATGATCAATGTCGTCACCTCAGCTTACGGTATCTATTAAAGTTAATGCTATGGATAAGTGGCGGAACATATGGGAAAACCCTGTACAATACTGTACATGTTTTAAGTTTATTTCATTACTAAACGGTTTTTTTTTTAATTTTAACACTTAATTCGGATATAGTTCTGTTTTATTTTTGTTTAAGAATATTTATATTTACAATGTCCCTGGAAGTACCTCGAGAAAATATTTTTATACATACAAATTACTAACATATGTTCATTCTCTAAATGTTTATTATTTGATAATATAAATATTCACAAAATTTCCATAATTAGTACTGTATTACTACTGAGAAAAAACCAATGAAACTCCAATCATTAGCTACTATCAAATCCCGAACTAGATCTCGGGATCCTGGTATTTAAGGATTTTAATTCCGATATCCTGGGATCGCATATTTACTTCGGGATTGCATTCTCTAGTATGAGGACGATTATATCCTATTTGAAACATTTGCGAATAACGTAGTAGAAGGTTGAGGAAGTGTGCATAGAAGTCCCGACGAATTTGTAATTTCATATTTGAAAATCTGAATTAATATTTTTTCACATTCCCAAAAATTGTTGAAAGTCTGTTGACTTTCGTAAACCTCTTCAGGATTTTTTATATGAGAACTGCAAACAAACTATTTTATGGAGAACTTTCAAATAAATGTAGGGAACAAGGAAATAACAGAAATAACATTACATATTTACTATTCAAATTATTATGGCATCCGTGAACGTTTATTTGCATGTGCAAAATATGAGCTGAGCCAATATTGACCCGATTTTCGCGGATTAAAAAAAAAAAACAGAAATATATATACACACACCCAGTTTTATTTTGCCATGGAGTCTAGAGTAAAACATTCCTAAGTTTTATCGCTATCGATATAAAATTTATCTAAACTGATTTTTCGAGCAAATACAGTAAGTATTGATAAGATTTTCGTAATACGAATTTCTCGATTATGTATGAAAATGATATAAAACAAAGACACATACGATAGCAGATGTTATTAATAGACTTATATAACTTTGAATAAACAGGGTGAATTTTTATTTCCGTGGGATACGTTATTTAAGTGTATTTATCCATGCCATCCATTTCAACCTACAAGCAAAGGTATAACGTCTTCTCAAAAAATGATTAATTTAAAATGGAGTACTGTGATATTTAATTATTAACTTGGTACATAAAATGGAGCTCTGTTTTTGAAATTATATCTACTTATTGCCGATTAACTGCGTATAAAAGACAATCAAGGAAACTGGTTGCTACTGTCATGTATTTGAGTATCGAAAATGTCCGCCATTCACTTCCATACAGTAATAAAGCACTTGTTGAAAATGTTGCAAATCATTTTTGTAGTGATTTGATGACATTTGTTTCGATGATTCAGGGATGTTTGGAATTAAATCGTCATTAATATCAGGAAATGACGTAACTCAAGGGGAAATTAAAATTGAGTCAATTTTAATACGCGTAAAAAGGGTTGCTCTACAAAACCACGAAGGATCGCCACCTAAATTCTTAGAGTTTCCAAGGTACCACCTGATTGTCATAAAACGCATAATTCCATAAATGGAACATAACTCGGGCTTAAGCTACTTCGTGAAATTGTAAAATTAGTCATATTAATGGTTAGCCAAAAAAAGCAATTCGCTAATTAATACCTTTTTTTGACTACTAAATCGTAAATCGTAAAAAGACTCTCATGTATAATGTGAAATTGACGTTAAATTTTATAAAAAAAAATCAAAGAGGCTTAATTCGAAAGAAGCTGCGTTCAATAAAGCCAAGCTAACATTCAGGATAGCTAAAAACCACCCTACAAATACGAGTGTGAGGAACGCGTAATCTTGAAACATCGCATCTTTTAATATGCGATGCATATTGTTCACAATAATCGATTGACGTTAGAATAATACCATTTTCCATTAAACTTGGAAGCATCTCGCCATTCAAATTTCCAAATAAAAGAACTCTAAATATACCGAACACCCCGATAGTGACAGCTATGTCACCTGAGAGTACCACTATAAAAAAATGAGTATTCTTAAGTAATTATGTAGAAGATTTTACTTATATCGTTCCGTACGTGAAACGCATTCGATATTTTCTGCGCAGTCATCAATGTAGGATACATAGTTAGCAACTTGACCCAGGACTTTATTTGTCACCAATTTTACAACTACTTATCCACTTTCCTACCATTAAACCAAACTGTCATTGGTCAAGAATATTCGTTGTTTTCAACCTGAATTGAGATTATTTCAATTACTTACCCCTCCATAGAATAAATTATTTTAGACAGATCGAAAAACTAATAAAACATTCTACTCTATGCACAAGGTTTTGGTAAACTTGTATGGCTGTCAAAGAATCACGCTTTGCTATGATGTGAAAGTTTGCAATGTTTCAATAGTTATTTACCTAGCAAGTGCAGAAAGTGCTGCTTTTCTGCACACGACTGAGGTTGCCGCCATGGCGGAAAAGAGCAACGGCAAAGAAAACCAAAAAGCAGAAGTGATGCGTAGTATAAACTCACCTGGGCTGCTTTTGGAAAGCTCTATCATATTCTCAGTAACACGACCAGCCCTATAAACCTTTAAAAAATAGTGCATGACAGTTTGCCAGTTTGCTACAAAGCTAGTAACGAAGAAATTGGGAAAAGAACCGGAGTGGCTTACGATTCGAAGAAACGTATGACAGAGCTGAAATTGTGTTGTGTTGATCATGTCGCTAAGGACAGTGATAGGCGGATGGTAAAGGTAACAAAGTGGTGACCAAGAGAAACGAAGATCAAAGGAACATCAGAGAGAAGATGGATATATGATGTCGAAGAAATAGTTGGAAGACACTGGTTCCAAAAAGCCCAAGATCGACAAAATTAGAAAACACAGGAGTGGACGCAAGAAGGCTAGAGAAGAAGAGAATGTTCCAAAAAGCCCAAGATCGACAAAATTAGAAAACACAGGAGTGGACGCAAGAAAGCTAGAGAAGAATTAGAAGAAGTGTTATCCTTTAATGGATTGAGACTAACTTCGTCACTTGCTAGTACAAATTTAGGCATCAATGTAAACACCTGGTTAAACTTAAGCTCTTCAACCGATAAAATTGCCTATTTGACATGTAATTTTTAGAATTAAAAAATATTGAATACAATTGTTCTTGAATCAGCGGATTTAAGTAACATGAAAGTCTAACCGAAAGGTCTGTTTTGTATTATTTTTTTCAAAATCAACCTTTTGTGCATCACGTATGCGTATATGAAGGTGCTGGATAATAATTTATGTGCTGGCTTTTTGTGTCTTTTTTTCGGTTTAAGATGTCAATATTAATTTAAGCACTCTAAAGGTTAATGTAATTCTGCGAAATGAAAAGGAACAAACATAAATATTTCAGAAAAAGAAGAATTAGGAAGCCCAAAAATACAGGCAAAAGACTCTGTACAATGGTCTTCTGTTAATATCAGTTTACGGCAAAACTAAAGCTAAAAATTCAATTAATAATATCCCAAATAAAAACCTTAATATCAGTACAGACTTCAATTTTAAATATTTTGTATTACTTTTCTTCTCCCTGTACATTATTTTTTTTCATGTGTCTAACCAAACCAAAAATATGCTTTTCTCAGAAATCAGTAATAAAAAAGAGTGATAAATCACAACTCATTAAGGTACTTAGTGCATGAAAATTCAAAAATATAGGTAATCATGTTTCATCGAAAGCGCAAAAAATTTTTTGCGGGCGCTAAACGACTATAGTGACACTATTTTTAATTGAATCCCATATCCTAAAAGTATCTTCATGCCTGGCTCTTCATCGGTCAGGCAGAAGATCATTGTACAGAGTCTTTTTGCCTGCAGTTTTGCGCTTTCTAATCCTTCTTTTTCTGAAATATTTTTTTGTTACTTTTCATTTCCCAGAATTACATTGAACTTTAGAGAGCTTAAATTAATATTGACATCTTAAATTATTGAAAAAAGGCACAAAAAGGTAGCCACAAAAATCCTTATCCGGCATTTACATATGGAGTATATGTGGTGCACGTTAAGGTTGATTTTGAGAAAAATATAACCCTACCATAATTCTTTCGGCTTTATTTTTTACCACAAACTTAAAAAAATACAGAGCAGACCTTTCGATTACTTTCATGTCACTAATTCAAAAACAACTGTTTTCTATATTTTTTAATTTTAAAAATTACATTATACGTTAGGGTCAAATAAGCGTTTTCATCATTAGAAGAGCTTAAATTTAATCAGTTTCTTACATTGATGTGTGAATTTGTACTAAGAAGTGACGACATTATTCGCAATCCATAACACACTTCTGCTTCTCCTTCCTTTTATCTTATCTTATATAGCCTTCTTACGTCCACTCGTAAACACAGTCTCCTTCAACTATTTGCTCGGCATCATCTATCCATTCTACTCTGTGATGTTCCTTTGATCTTTTTGGTTTCTCTTGGTTTTGGTTTTCACATATGCCGTCCACCTATCATTGTCCTATCTAGCCACAATATCAGCCGAACACAATCTCAACTCTGCTATACGTTTCTTCGCGTTGTCAGTCACTCCGGTTCTTTTCCTAATTTCCTCATTACTAACTTTGTTTTGTTAAAGTCATTGTTTCTAACTTAGATGTGGCAACTGGCAAAATTCAAGAATCATACACTATTTTCTTCAGGTTTATAGGGATGGTCGTGTTTCTGAGAATATGATCGAGCTTCCCAAAGGCAGCCCAGGTGAGGTTATACCACAGATCACTTCTGCTTTTTGGTTTTCTTTACTGTTGCTCTTTTCCACCATGGTGCCAGCTTCCGTCGTGTGCGGAAAAGCAGCATTTGCCGCATTTGTTAGGTAAATAACTATTGAAGCGTTGCAAACTTTCACATCATACATAGCGTTATTCTTTGACAGCCTGGCAAACTTACCAAAACCTTGTGTTTATAGAGCAGACATGTGATTTTTGTTACTTTTTCGGTCTGTCTAAATTGATTTATCCGATTGAGGGGGGACAGAACTGAAATAATCTCAATTCGGGTTGAAAACAACGAATGTTCTCGACTAATCTCAGCTTGGTTTAATAGCAGAAAAGTGGATAAACAGTGGTAAAATTGGCGACAAATAAGGGACTGGGTCATGTTGGTATGCGTACGAAACTGTAATAAAAGTAGCGAATTCCATTATTCCAGCTAAAATTACAAATTTGATAAATGTTTAAGCTAAATGTTTTACATCATTACTAACGAATGCTCATTTTTTGATTGTGGTACGATCAAGTGACATAATTTTCACTATCGGGGTGATCGGTATATTTACAGTTTTTTTATCTGGAAATTTGAATGACGAGATGCTTCTAAGTTTATTGGAAAATGGTATTATTCTAACGTCAATCGGTTATTGTGAACAAGTGGAATCAAAAGCAGATTCCATAGTTCAAGTCGAACTTTTCACAAATCAGGTATAATATCTAGCGCAATCTGTGAAACTTGAACACTACGAGTTGTTCCGATAGCAACCACATAGAATAAACATATGGCATATGAACAAAAATTGCCATTTGGCACATGTATATATCTAAAGAGTTTAAGATTTCTTAAAAGGAAACACATGTTATTTGATAAAAAAAAGAGTTAGAGCAAAATGTTTAAAACACAAATTTTAATAAAAAAGTAATTTTGCCAGTAGTCAGCCACTACTTAAGAGAATATTATTTTTTAAACGCAAATTAAAAGTTAGAATATATTTTTTTCATTACATTATTCATTTTCGAAAAAATATACAAAGTTCCTCATAGTTAGCCGAGCAAAATTTAATATGGTATGGCTTCTATTATTCCTTAGTCAGTCTACTATAACAATAAACATACATTTATTTTATGTTAGGAACACATAGAAAAGGAAAATCTTTGTACTTGAAGCGCTGAAGGTTGTAGTTTTCGGGAAGGACATTACTCAGAACTCCATTCCAGAGCGAGGCAGCTCGTCAAAAAAAGTCCCTTAACAGCGACACGTGCAACTGAATCGTATGATGATAAGCAGCTTGTGTCTGACTAGTGTTTCTGTTTGGCACAACTCTGGGCGGAATCATAAGTGCTAGCTCGTTCGAATACCTTCCGTAGTAGTATCGATAGTAAAGAGCTAGGTCCGCCACTTTTCTTCGAACGGACTACTCTCCGCTGTATGGAGTCCAATATCTTGAGCAAGTGTTTGGGTGCCGAGCTCCGGGAGCTGCTCCACATATGGGAACAATAATCCAGAGATGGTCTTTACTGGGACTTATAGAGCAGTAAGAGCTGATGAGGTGTATACAACTTTTTGCTCCTACCTTTTGTGCTGCTGCCTTGGCGATTTTGGTGATGTGATAACGCCAAAACATATTGTCTTCTACTTTGTTGCCTAGCAAGCTTATGGATGAGGCCAGAGTCAATATTTGTCCTGTCATTGATAAGTCAGATCCTGCCCGTTCTGCGGTGTTTGATTTTTTTGAGAAGACAGCTGTTTCCTGCTTTAAACTCGACATTGTTTTTTTCATCCCATTCTACGACGGCGTTCATATCTTCACTGATGAGCAGCATTGAGCAACAAATAATTCAATGCATTGTTAACAAGCATAGATAAGATCATAATACTGAACTCAGAAATATAAAAAAAACCTAAGAATTAAGAATTCTTAAATTATTATAAAATATATTTTTCAATAACTAAATTATTGTTTTTGCCGGGGTTTCGAAACAACTAAATAGCTACACCCCTAAAATGGGCTGCATTTTAAATGGAACCAACTAGAGCACCTGTCACAATTAATATTTTTTAGATCATTGTCCTCAATATTATCAATATCTAAGCTACAAGTGTCACATATTACCCTAACTGCTTTAATATTCTTATAGTCATCTCCACATTTACAGACACTTCTGCAGACAGTCAGGAACATTAACTTTAGCGATATCTTTTGGTTGTTTTTTTTTTACTTTTTTCCGTATAACGTTTATTTTTTTTTTCTTTTTGATCTGTGCTCTTTTTTTTCTGATCCGAACTTGTTTTGCAACATTTTCCTTAATTCTTCATAGGAAATTACCGCTGGAGGATATTCGTTTTTAGTTAGTTTTTCATTGCTGATGTTTATTGTGACCGGAAAATATAAATGTACACTAAAAGAAATTATATTAGTAACTTGTGATGTTTTTAAAGTTATGCCTTGCAAAACTCTGACTACCTGTGAATTTTTCCAAAAGCGTCATTCTTGTTCAGGTAATCAATATTGAATTATTTATTTTTGTTATGCTATTTCGGTTCGTTATATCAATATCGAAACTCTCGAATGTATTTTCGCCTTGGGTGAACTCTTTTGTTTTTGAAAATTCAGTCATATTTATGGTGTTAAATTATCGTAGAAAACTGCCAAATTCATGTTTGGATTAATCTAATTCTTTGTTTTCTTTACCTACTACGAAAACTCCATTAGGTATAGTTAATTATTTTTAGGCTTCTACTATATCAAAGTTATTCAAATTTTCTTCTCTTCTCTTGAGTATAACTACTGAAGTTGTAATGTTATATACAGGACTCTCAATGTTTTACCATAAAATATTTCTTGCTTCTTCGCTTTCTGCTATTTCAAACTTATTTAATTATTTTCGTTATATATTTATATATACTTGCAGTTGCCTTTATTTTGTTAATACTTAGCAATTTCATCCGATGTATTATACCCTTCAAGATCTTCTTTATCCATCTCTGGGAAATTTTCTATTCCATGATCATGTGGTTTCTCTGGTAGCTTCTCTCCATTAGTACTGCCATGAAAAGTTATGAAATCGAATTCATCAAAATCACTACATCATCTGTATCTAAGTGTTATTTTGTAATTCATTTGCGTTGTTAGGTATATATTCGTAAAATGTCATGAGGCATTAGTAAGTGGAGTCTTGGCTTATCAAACAATTATGTTCTTTACTGAAGTTGGCCGGTTTTTCGATGAACTACTTCAATTTTATATTTTTAATATTATATTCACTTAATTCATATTTGAAGTATTCTAATTTGGTTGTTCGAAGATGTTCTTCTGAAACAGTTTGTATTATATCGTTCAGTTGGACCTATTCAATTGTATTTTAGGCAAACTTTCTCTAATCCACTGCATCCAGATTAAAAGGGAATAACCCACGTTTCTAAAACCCATTTATAAGGATTCATTGCCAAGTATGGATTCTATCTAATAACGGACAAAAAGTACATTTACTGGACACAACTGACACGTTTAAGCTTCTTAAATACTCTTACATCTGCGGATTTCATACATAATGTGGGTCATGCTAGGGAATAATACCATTACCATGAAAATACTGACTTCACTCCAAGGGAAAATGTGATTTATGCCCGCCTACGAAAATCATATGGAAATATGTGATTTTTTCTAAATATTTATTTATTCCATTTGTGATGTAAATAATATATGAGTCTTTATCACAAAATGGCATGTTTGAGCAAACAAATGGAAATACGACTATGGAAAGCAATGTTGGCCCATCAGCTTAAAAAATTAGATGTTATGGTTTCTTTCCCATTCCCCTTTTGCTTCGTAAATGTTCCGATATCTTTTTGGCCAATACTTTACCAGGTTTGGGGCACATCGAAAAAATGGTTTCATCGTCATTTAAAATTCGTAATGAATGTTTTAAAATGTCAGGGAAAAAGCCTTTCCCAAATAGTTATGTAAGTCTGTAAACCATAATTCTTCGGTAATAATACTTCTTCCTTTGGTGAACCCTCGGCTTCTCTCAATGCCACCTTGCATGGGTGCTTCTTTAAAAATGCGATATACCACTTTTGAACCAGGTCTTTTTTATAATTTGCTCGAAAGTATTTAATAGGTCGTCTTTTTTAGGAAATCGATATTTAGCTAACGAAATGAGCCAGTGCTTCCTGTTTCGTCAAAGGAGTATTCAGATTAATTTTTTACGCGGCCCTTCTGAAACTCGTCCATGGATTCTATCTTGGAAAGTGCCATGAATAACAACATATTTCCTGCTGACAGCTCTAATGCCCAATTTTTCCTCTCCGATTGCTTTTAAAGCTTTAACTAATGCTTCCTCTGAATATGTATGGATCTAATGGGATTTTTACTGATTCTTGCCTTCACCAACCTGATTAACAAAGTATACATTAGGTACTACTTTTACTATATGGACTTAATACTGTTATCTCCGTATTCCCTAAAGTCAGCCGTCTTGCAATCATAATGGTCTTGGGCGGTTGATCTGACCAGTGGATAAAGGCATATATTGAAATTAATAGCAAATAATACTAATTAGGAATCATTGTTCAACGCAAGACGTATTTAAGGCATAAAATCATAAAATATATCACTTGCCTAATAGTCAGCGCCAGACGACAAGGCTGACTAACTGATTTCAGTATTACGAAATATCCAATACACAGCCACCATTGAATAAATATATAAGTATAAATAATCCTTAAATCTAAAACCAATAATGTAAACAGACTCTTTAATGAATATATACCTATGTTACATAAAAATATTTCTAATATAAAGATATGTACCAAAAGAGCTAATTTCACTATTTCCATTTAACAGACGACCAAGCAAAAATGGTGATTTTACTTACCAAAGTACAGCCACTAAACATGACATGAGACATACAGCCACATGTCAAAAGTTTCTAGGTTAGAATATTTGACAGGTACACGGTTATTGGCGGAAAACATGACTGACTACTGGAAAATTTTTATTTGAATTCGAATATGTGTTAATCTTATTTTTAGCAGTTTTTCCGAAATGTGGGTGACTGCTGGGAATGGTTGGAAACATTCTGATTGAATTTGATTATTTGGTACGATTTGATGCAAGCTATACTTAGAGTCATTGACTCTCGAATTATCGACGTTTAAGCCTATTTAAAAGCCTTACTTACAGAAATAGAATAAAAAGTAAGTATTCACACCTCTCCCTTCATTATATATGGTTCTAGCCAACTGAGTGCGCTACCTAATCAAAACACAATAAATCATTGGCAGACCCCAAAGTAAAAAAGAAATTTATCTTCCAGTGTCGCAGCATCCACCCAACCTGTTTACAAAGGTACGACTCGCATGCATGCGCTTGCGCGGCAATGCCAAACGAAACTACTATTACGACTGGTACCTCGTAAGATGCGGCCAAGCTATAGCGGTTCAGTCAGTTATGTTTACGTAGAATTCGAGAAAAGATTGGTCGCGTCACCAAGCTGCTTTGGTTCTACTTATACGAGCCATCGAATGACATATCATATCTAAGGTTGTTCGCCAAGGTCGTTCGTTAATCTCAAACTATTGAGGACTTGAGCGTTTGTTTTTACGTGAGGGTACGGTTTTCTATCTCACCGATGGACTTTTTGTTTATCCTGGTAAAAATTCGCGGTACTTTTAGTGAAATTGACTGATTTGGTAACAGATTTTTGGTACGATGGAAAGTTGCGGACCGTTTTGCCGCCTTGTTGTTCTTGCGATCTGTTGACCTCTTATCCCATGCTGTTTGAAATCTATTGTTAATTGTAAGTTATGATTTGGTTTTTATATTTTGCATGCATTGACTGATTTATCTAATATCTATACAACATATTATTATAAATTTTAAGATAGTTATTTATAAATATAAGAAACATTTTTAAAAATCGGTATTATATTCTTCAACGTTTTATTTAGAATTTATCGAATATTATTTTGTAAAATTAGGTTTAGAAAATATTATTTTAATAACAGTAAATTCTACAACTAGGATAAATTAGCTTTAATGCAACTCAATTTTTACTTATCTTTGATTTAGTAAGTGTTAGAATGAATTACTGACTAATATTTTTGAATACTATATATCCAATGAAAGGATTGGATATTCAAATAAACAAACATCTTTTTGGGAAATGTGTAACATAATAAATAGTGAGCTTCAAATACTTTATATATATGGTTATGACCTTAGGTTAAAATAAGTAAAACTATATACTCTACTCTATTATGACCTCGGTTATGACAGAATAAACTAAAATTAAATATAAAGACAACATGTATGGCATTTGGTTCTAGAGCAAACTGTTAGAAGTATTCAGATCTGGGTTAAATAATAAAAATAAACAATGTAGAAATAATTTTTTATTAGAAATGAGATACTTGGGAGCTGTTTTGGATCCACAAATGATTTGTTTTGCATATTTATTATTTATGTAGGAAGCTGGCAAAATGTTAG
>MU183860.1:46258-63762 GCA_016904865.1 Pissodes strobi | reverse complement strand
AATCCTTGGGAGTTCTTCGCAATCCTTGGAATTCTCTCGCAATCTTATACACAAACTCGCAATCTGTCGCAATCCGTCGCAATCTTTCGAAATCCCTCGCAATCTTTCGAAATCCCTCGCAATCCCTTACTTTTCGCAATCTTGTCACAAATTTTACCCTAGTGACTACCCCCTCGATTTTATGTATACCTATTAATTGCAGACACTATAATAAAATATTAAAAAAAAAAACTAAAATGCATACGAATAGTCCATCGTATTTTTATATTACTAGGTATATATCGTTATCATTTAAAATATAATGAGCAAAATTTATTTGACAGAAATACAGTTCGAAAAAAACAAAATTTTAAAGAGGAATTCAACATAATTAAGCAACAATGCAATATCCTAATATAATTATGATTAATGCAAGTTTAATTAATTTTTGCAAGGACAAAATTAAATAGTCCAAATAAAGGATGTACCTACCTACTATGCTAAAAACCAACCGAGGTAGGTATTCGAATATATTTTTTCTGTTTTTTTTATTGTTCGCATTGAAAACGTCCAATTTGTGCTTTACGTCAATTATACATCAAGCGCATAATGGCACTTTGTTGCGTTGAATCCATAGAACTGGTTAATTATTATTTAAATTAGAGTATATTTAATTTCCGGCACATCAGAATACGGCAATGATCAAAGAGAAAGTTAAAGTTTCAAATGGATTTACCAAATTATATAAAAATGTTTGGAATTAAAATATATATAATGTCATAAAATTTTAAGGAGCTTATGAGAGGAAAAAAACTATACACATGCATAGGTATTCTTAGATTAATCCATCACACTCTAAATAACAACGCCATTGATTTCGAAATATTTTAGGCACTAAAATCTGGTTAAAATTTTTAGATATTAGCTAGAATCTTATACAGGTTGTCGATTTAGCGTGTCATTCTTTGATATATCCTTAGCTGTAAGATTAAAAACATCGTAAATACAAGATCTTCTTAGTTTTCGAAGGCGCATATTTTAAAATTATTATGAACTATACAGGTTATTTCACAAAACAGGAACAACATACATTAATTTTTTTTTAAATAAGATACTCTACGTTTTTAACCTAGAATTGGATCCCTTATTTGATGTCTATTGGGCCCTAGAGTATTACTTTAACTGATTGCGGCGTTGTCAACTTATTTTTTTGCTCGAAATTTTTCAAATTAATTAATTTCATTACAATTCAACAATAGTATTACTACGATTCTATACATACAATTAAAACATTGTTAATTGTACAATTGTCTCATTTTTTTTCTAAATGGCGCACCCTGCATGTTTTGATGGAAATTGAGGTATCTAGTAAGACCCAAGGTAAGACCCCAACCTCGACCCCAACCACCCATAAAATAATTTCATAATTCTTAACTGCGTTATCAAATTGTGATATTTTCCGTCATAAATTGTACTGATTTTTACATGATTTTCAACAATTTTAAACTTGAATTTAAAATTAAGACGGGTATGTTTTAGAGAATATTAAATCCGAGATTAAATCCCCATTCAAGTTCCTCAGTGACTCTAATATTTTATTATTTACATTAAAACAAATAATTGAAAATATTATGCGTTTCATATTAGGTAGATAAATAATAAATATCCCTTATGAAAATCTGTCGGATTACAAGATATTCACCCAATTCATCCTGGTTAACATGTCCATGAAAAAGTAATGGATATGTTAATCGCGCCCTACGTTTACTGTAGTTTAGAAATTTAGTTGTAGCATTTTGCATTTAGTCTTTATCAAAAATGAATTATTTCAAGAGGAATAGCATGTATACCTTAGGAGAATCACATGGTAATTATCAAGGTAATTATCCATTGGCCACCCGAATATACGCTAAAAATTTTCCAGAAAGAAAGCATGCTCAGGAGGAATGTTTTCCAAGGTTAAAAGAGAGGTTTGAACGTATCTACTGAAAGAATTAAGTAGGAAAACAACTTGAATAAAGCCTGTATTAATAGAAGAAAAAATGCTTGCAATCGCTTTGTCCGTAACGAAAAATCCAAAATTGAGTTAGTTTAGGTAGGTTTCAGTTAGAGACATATAAGGAAAAATTTTAAAAATACCAAAGCACCAGTATCACACATGGCTTTTACAATAATCAGCGGAAAACTATGACCGAGACTATGACACACTAAGTTTAAAACCAAAAGAGTTAGTTTAGGTAGGTTTAGGTAGGTTTCAGTTAGAGACATATAAGGAAAAATTTTTAAAATACCAAAGCACCAGTATCACACATGGCTTTTACAATAATCAGCGGAAAACTATGACCGAGACTATGACACACTAAGTTCAAAACCAATAGATTTTAGGTTTAAGAATAGGGTATGCTTTTCCTTCAAACAGTACGAACAATTGAAAAACTGAATAATATAAAGAGTAAAAAGAGAGATTTAAAGAATTCATCGGCAACGCTATATTTATGGTTTTAAGACACCTAATCCAAAGCAATGAGTCCGAAAGATACGAATCATATTCTTTCTTGATAGACAACAGTTTTTATCAATTCTAAGGTTTTAAATATTTGATAATAATTTTTTTCTCCCACGTGGCTTTTTTTTGGCGCCTACAATATATATAATTTTTGGTAATCAAATTGGATACAATTTTAAGTTTTTCAACTAAAAAAGCATTATTGCCTATTAATCAATTTCGAAGTTTCTGCTATTTTCTAATTTCAAGTAGGTATATCAAGTTTGATCACTTTAACTTAAATATGAGCATTATTTTTTAAGACGTTCCTGAGAATAGAGCCCATCATCAATATAAATAGCTGATATTATCGCTTGTTTCGTGGCACTACCTCCTATAAGTAGGAGGCAGTGGCGTGTCGTATAGGGGGCCAAAGGGGGCGAATGCCCCTTCCGCCCTTCCACCTCTAGGTGACCGGGCGCCCCATGCATCACGAATTAATTTAATTCTCTCAAATCTGTAAAAACCAGACGGTTGGTGCTATAATTATTTTTTTATATGTATCATATTACATGTTCCAGTTTTTATTTAATGCGCTATTTTTTGTAAATAAATAATACATAATTATTTATTTTTTGTAATATAATGTCCCTTGTCCTTTCTCACTCTTCTAGAAAATAATATTGGCAATATTCGTTATAATAGGTAGTGTACAAAATTACTTAATATTAAATTCGTAATGATTTAATAAAATTCGAAAGTCTTACTTCATCAGTCGAAAGAACGGGTCAAAATTAGTCAAAAACTATTATAATATCGAGGGTCAAATAAATGTTTTGGAGTGTGGCATCTGGCACCCGCCGAAATTTTTCTCCTCCAGCGCTTCACGCTGCCACGAAAGGCGTTAAGACGGGGGGTGGGGTGGGTAGAGGGAGTAATTACCACCCTTCCCAGAACTTGATGTGTAAATTAATTTTACGTTAAAAAACTTCGGCAGTTTTTTGTCAGGTTTTAAAAATTATTTTTCTGAAAAACCTAAATAATCTAATTATTATTCATTAACGTGGCAATACGGACGGGCGGATAAAGAATAAAGAATTCATTTTATTTGGGTATTTTGGGTTAGTCAATTAGTTCCGTATTCGGTTGTTAGTTGCGTTTGTCGTTTTTCGGATTTATATAATTAATTAATTATTTATATAATTAATAACAGACGGTCAAGCGATAAGGGGTGCTGTTAATTATTAAAAATAAGTAGGTAAATATTAAAATATTTTATATATTTTTATTTAAAAACGAAATGACTATATACTTATTACAATTACATAATTTAATGTAAATGTAATGGCTGGCAGGAACGTCAAACTGGTGAGAGGAGTTTGATTACGGGGAGTGACGCCCCCGCCATTCCGAGTTGCCATGAGATATGGCGCATCAAATCCCGTCGTCCTCCCTCAGGCTGGAGAACACCAAAGTACAAAGTCTGGGGCTGATCAATGACAGTTTGTGACAAGGGGGGCTGCATTGTATTGGCTGGCAGGAACGTCAAATTGGTGAGAGGAGTTTGATTACGGGGAGTGACGCCCCCGCCATTCCGAGTTGCCATGGGATATGGCGCATCAAATCCCATCGTCGTCCCCCAGGCTGGAGAACACCAAAGTACAAAGTCTGGGGCTGATCAATGCCAGTTTGTGACAAGGGGGGCTGCATTGGCATTATAAGATCCTTTACACAAATAGCGCACTACATAAAAATCGGCCGTTCCCATTGGTCGATTCGCATGGCCCTCCGCTCGCTTCGCTCGCTACGGCGGCTCAAGAAAAGGAAACTAACCAGGTGCTAACCCAATCTAACCCAAGACACACCCAATATCAAGAAAAAAAGCTGGTTAGAGACATAATCTTTAAAAAATAATAAAAAAAGCAACGAGGTTCGAACCAGCGTTTTCCAGGTGAGAGCCAACGATCTAAACCTCTACACCACCAAAGCTCTTGTCAGAAATCGATTTCATCACGCAGACATATCGTAATACGAGATGGATCGACCAATAGGATAGGTCGATTTTTACATAGTGCACTATTTGTGTAAAGGATCTTTAAATGCGCTGCATTGTACTGGCTGGCAGGAACGTCAAACTGGTGAGAGGAGTTTGATTACGGGGAGTGACGCCCCCGCCTTTCCGAGTTGCCTTGGGATATGGCACATCAAATCCCATCGTCCTCCCCCAGGCTGGAGAACACCAAAGTACAAAATCTGGAGCCGATCAATGACAGTTTGTGACAAGAGGGGCTGCATTGTATTGGCTGGCAGGAACGTCAAACTGGTGAGAGCAGTTTGATTACGGGGAGTGACGCCCCCACCATTCCGAGTTGCCACGGGATGTGGCCCATCAAATCCCATCGTCCTCCTGCAGGCTGGAGAACACCAAAGTACAAAGTCTGGAGCTGATCACTGGGGAGTGATCCAACAAACCCCATTTTTACCCCTGTCAGACTAGGGACCGCCAAAGGAATGAGCCTGAGGCCGATGCTTCGAGTGGAAGCGGCCCTAGGTGGTAGATGCATAAGCCTACTCGCATCGTCCGGTGAAAGACCACCTCACCAGAATTGGGAAGCGCTAAGTGGTTTTCCCAAATCACATTCCGCTGCCGCGCTGGTGGTCCCGGGTTCCACAGTAGGAATATATGGACATGATGGTGCTTCCAGGATCAAAATATTCCGGAAGTAAACTCCCAGGCCATTCGGATCTCCGGGCGCTGGGTGGCCCTGGGAGCCCTTCATTCCGCATTTCACAGACAGCAAAGATACCGAACCAATTTAGAATAGATTTCTGCAACATAAGAGGCCTAAATACAAACATAAATTCGGTACACCAACATCTACAAGCAAATAGACCACACATATTAGCCCTTACAGAAACCCAAGTATGTTCTACAACAACAACAGTAAACTACCTCTATCCTGGTTACGACTTACATACCCGATTTAGATATAAGTTCGGAATATGCCTTTTTGTCCGAAGCGACCTTTCATGTCACCGCGAGGAAACACTCGAACCGAACAACCTTGACATCATGTGGCTCAAGTTCACCGCCAAGGGATTAACCAAGTTTATATGTTGTCTCTATCGCCCTCCGAGCGATAGAGCCTACCAAAGCTTTTTCTCAACACTAGCTACCACTTTTGACTCAATACAGGTCGATCACCCCAGTTCAGAAATAATCGTTCTGGGAGACTTCAATGCCCACAACACCAACTGGCTCAAACATCACAACAAGACCGACAACGAAGGTAGAGAAGCTGAAGCATTTGCCATCAGCTGCGGGCTTACTCAACTTGTAGACGAACCAACTCGAATCTCAGAGAGGGGCGAATTCGCCGCCCTCCTGGATCTTTTTCTGACTACCAATTCAGACCAGTACAAGGTTACAGTTGGTCCGCCATTAGGTACCTCTGACCACAAACTTATTACAACGGTTTGTGAATTGCCACTCATACAGAAGGATCCACCATTGCCTCGCAAAATCTGGCATTACAATTCTGCAAACTGGGACGATCTGAGGCAGTTTTACCTAGATTTTCCTTGGCTCGACGTCTGCTTTGCCACTGACGACCCGTCAGACTGCTGCGAAGAGATCATGCAAGTAATCTCCTCAGGAATGGAAGCATACATCCCAAATTCCATCAAGTTACCATCAAAAGGAAAGCCCTGGTTCGACAAAAGATGCGAAAGAGCTGTAGGAAGGAAACAACAAGCCTATAAGTACTGGCAGCAAAATCAGACCGCTGAAAATCGCAATTATTTTAACGAAGCGAGAAACGAGTGCAAGCGTGTGATCGACGAAACTAAGGACAAACACAATCAAAGGATCAGGAATAAACTTTTGCAATGCCAGGAATTTCTGGTCAGTAGCAAAGGCAGTAAGTAACAACTTTACAAAAACGTCTCTCCCACCTTTGACGGACGAACGTGGCATCACGGCGACTACAGCCAGGGAAAAAGCAAACATGCTCGCCAAAATGTTTTCATCGCACTCTACCTTAGACGTGCCCCAAGGCAAGAGTCTCCCCACTATACCGAACATCAACACCACCATGGCAGAAGTCAAGTTTTCTCATCGTGATATTCGCAAAATCCTTAAAGAACTAGATACGCAAAAGGCATCAGGACCGGACGGAATACCTGCCATTGTGCTAAAGAACTGCGCCAACGAACTAACACCCGTTTTTTCCAGGCTTTTTTCTCTTTCTTACAGAAAAGGGATTTACCCGTCTTCTTGGAAAGTCGCTCGAGTGCAACCTGTTCCAAAAAAAGGCAAGAAAACCACGCCCTCAAACTATCGCCCGATTGCCTTGCTTCCAATAATCTCCAAAGTCATGGAACGTGTAGTCAACCAGCAACTACTCAAGTACCTCGAGAGCAACAGAATAATCAGCGATGATCAATACGGCTTCCACAAAGAGAGATCGACAGGAGATATATTGGCCTATGTCACTCATATATGGTGTAAGGCAATTGAAAACTACGGAGAGTCTCGAGCGATTGCGTTGGATATTTCGAAGGCATTCGACAAAGTTTGGCATGACGGACTGCTCAACAAACTGCTGTCCTTGGGACTACCCGCCTCTCTCTGCAGCTGGCTGGCCAGTTTCCTTAAGAACCGATCCCTACACGTTGCAGTCTATGGACACATCTCGGACACATTCACCATCAACGCGGGCGTGCCTCAAGGCGCAATACTTTCACCAACTCTGTTCCTCATCTATATTAATGACCTGCTGATCGAAACGAGTAATCCTGTTTACAGTTTTGAAGATGACAGTACCCTTGTCGCCAACTTTAGATCAGAAAAACCCTTACCAGCCACTGAGACTCACCACCGCAGACAGGAGCAGATTACAGCAATTAATCAAGACCTGGAGAAAGTTCAAACTTGGGGCGACCGAAATTTGGTCCAGTTCAATGCAGCGAAGACCCAAGCAGCAACGTTTACTAAGAGGGCCAATACAGCCGGCCCTGACATCATTATGGCAGGATCGACCATTCCTTCATCCTCGTCAATCGGGATGCTGGGTGTCTCGGTCAACAGCAACATGTCATGGCATGACCATGTTGCTAACATCGCAAAATCAGCCTCCCAGAAGCTTGGTGCGCTATTTCGCAACAAAAAACTCTATACACCGCAGCAGTTGCTCTTGCTGTACAAAGCGCAAACAAGACCGTGCTTAGAATATTGCTCACATATCTGGGGTGCCGCACCAAAGTATACCCTAAAGCTGCTGGATTCCATTCAGAAGAGGGCTGTGCGTCTCGTCGGCGATCCGGAGTTGACCCGGAATCTGGATAGTCTGGAACATCGCAGACATATGGCCCAGGATTTGGCCCGCATAATCCCGCCCCTGGCAACTCCTGTCAGACAGTCCCGACAGACGGCAGGAGCGCACCAGTTCGTCGTACAACTAGAAATACCTAGAACATCGCTTTACCAGAACTCCTTTGTCTGGCGCACTGCATCACTGTGGAACTCACTTCCAGGACATCTGTTTCCCACTAATTACAACCTACAAATATTCAAGAACCGTATCAATCAACATCTTCGCACACACACCGCCCGTCGAGCGCCATACGATCTCCCTTTAGTGTGTGTGCCACTGCCATAAAAAAAAATCGTCATGTTTATGTTTTTTATTCGTTTCCCTATTCGCCTGATTCTTGAATATTTAATATATTGGTCACCCCACTACCTTTTTGTTTTTTAACGATTTTAACGACTTTTGCACGAAAATTGGGCGTGGTACTCCGAAATTTTTCCGGCGGCGCCCTTTTCCCCGTTTGCCCCCTTCGCCCTTCGACCCACGACACGCTACTGGTAGGAGGTAATGATCTAGGTCATGTTACAAGTGAAGTTTTCATAAAAATTGATTTAAAACAAGCACAGAAGCGGGTATTTCAGGTGTCGCTAATAATATAATCGTGCGCCCAATCATTACTAATGAGGGAACGAGTTAACCCCCAATTAACCCAAACCAGTTCTTATAAAAGATCGAAGAAAGCTGATCTTAAATCATTAAATTAGGATCACAGAATTCATGATAACTAAAGTGTCTAATGGAGTAAATTAAATAAATTATTTTAAATAATGCCACATCATTCTCTTAGCATACATAATAACGCCGGACAAATTTAATATCGTATAAACTTCATTTAGACTTTATGCTGCAACGAATTATTTTAAAAGACATTTAAATCATAAAAAAAGATACTTTTCCACTAGTAATATGATTTAATCATAGATT
This sequence comes from Pissodes strobi, assembly GCA_016904865.1. Classification (NCBI taxonomy): domain Eukaryota; kingdom Metazoa; phylum Arthropoda; class Insecta; order Coleoptera; family Curculionidae; genus Pissodes; species Pissodes strobi. Next base: position 55,002 of record MU183860.1, on the reverse strand, counting down.
ATTTTCAATTTAGCAAAGTATTAGCCCTTTTTATAACTTTTCACGAATCAAAATCGTTTTGTTAAAGATCTAAAAAGTCTGAATTAGATCTTTTGAAAACGATTTAAATAAACAATTTGAAATGATTTAAACCCAAACTCACCTTCTCCGCATCAGCTTCAATTCTCTAATATTCGGAAATACTTTCTTTATTGACCATTTTTTTTCTTATTTCAGTAGTAGGTATATAGTAGAACCCACCATCAATCTAAATAGCTGATATAATCACTAATTGTTTCATTATTGGTTTAAAATCACGCACACAAGTACTATAGATACAGAATCGATAGGTTATGAAATATTCATAAAAAACAGTTCAAAGCTGGCACAGATGTAAGATGTAAGTATTTTAAATGTCGAAAAATGCAACCGTGCGCGTAATCATTACGAATGAGTGAACCAATCTAACCCAAACTAGTTCTTGTAAAAAGTCGAACAAAGCTAACTTTAAACTCTTAAATTAAAATCACTGGGTTCATGCTTACTAAAGTGTCGAACGAGGTGTCAAATTAATATTTTTTTATTAAAACTTCTTTGCATGAAGCTGCTCCGAGAGCTGCTCTTACTATTTAATTTTATTTTAAATGATTCCACATTCACTTTCTCAGCATAAGCCGAACAATTTTGTATAAACTTCATTAAAAGGAGAAAAAATTCCAACGCTGTAATGTCAGGAGATTTTGCTGGTCATCTTTGGTATAGTAATTATGGCAATTAACTTATCATTATATTGTTGCCCCAAATAATTCATATTTTCCCGGGCATTGTGGAGGCGGTGACCAGGGCCGCAACGAATCATTTAAAAAAATATTTAAATCATCAATCAAAAATCTTCACTCGCAAAATGATTTAATCAAAGAAACTTTTTGCTTTAGGACAGTATTAGGATCATAAACCGTTTTATAACTTAAATCATTTTCGTGAATAAAAGTAATTTTGCTAAAAATCTAAATACTTTTTTGGTTTTAAATCTTATAAAAACGATTTAAATAATTTGAAATGATTTAAATAATTTTCTGGAGATAAAATCATTTGTGTGCCTTTTTTATTTGCCATTGGAGGTAGAGGGACTTTTCTATATAATCATTATTATACCAATAAAGAAAATACTAAATAAAAAAACATGATACTATCTAATGTATTTGAAAAAAAAACGGGATTTAGATCATCTGCTGATACTCTCAATCGAGCTCTCAATACTGATAAATACCATGCATGATATAAACTTGATAATCAATAAAGTGGATGGAAATTATCCATCTGAATACGGTTTCTAATAATTCAAGGATTGATAATACTTGGTAAAAATCTATAACCAGCATCTTCAAGGAATCAACAATCAACACTCACTTGTCATCCGATTCTTGAATTATGTAGGTGGTGGGACGACAGTAGCATTTGTAGCCGAATATTTCTGAAATGAATGAATGAATGTCGGAACGATTTAAATTGATTTGAAATTATTTATGAGGAAATCATTCGAATCGCATCGAATCGTTTAAAAGTAATTTAAATATTTTTGCCAACGATTTATGCATTTTAAATTTTTCTACAAATATTTTCAGAATAACTTTAAATCATAAATATGGTATTAAATCATGAATCAAAACTCATTGGCGAAGAAAATAATAAATCATTTGATAAGAATTTAAATAAAAAAATGGTTTAAATATTTGCTTAAATCAAAACCTTATAAGAATTTGTGTAAAGCTATCATTGGGGCGATATAAAGTGTGCAATATACGTAATTATTGTTAATCGGTTCGAAGGTATTTGGTAATTTTCCGAAAATGGAAATTATAAATATGATAATTTATGATAAATGTATTTTTTCTAATAAGACGCTATTTATAAATTACATTCACTTGAAAGAAGTGTTAGATACATTTTAAAATTAGTATTAAACTAACAAAGATTTTAGTTAACCCAAAACTAACCAAACATATTATACTCGCAAAGGCTGTTTAAGTTTCTGCTAAAAATGCCTCTTGAAAGCAGTTTGTGCTACGTGCTCCAATAATCTTTTCGAAATCGTCTTTTACATACAATCGAAAATACGATTCTAGTATTTCAAAATCACTTAAACTTGACACAAACATAGCAGATTACCTGTATTTTGAAATTTTTGATAACACTTGATGATAAGCCTTATATGTATTTATAAATAGATAAGAACAGGAAAATAATCCCGTTGTATACGGATAAACAAAATTAGAGCACTAAAAGCCTTTAAGTTAGTTGATATAAAATTAAAATAAATATAATTTAAAGTCGTTGCCAGTTGGAAAATTAAGTTTTTATTTAAGGTGTCAGTCAGATGATGACATAGATAAGTGTTGGAAATTGATGATATTTATATTTAAATATCAAATTATAGACATACACTTGTCAACTTTTGAAATATATGATGGTAATTTTTTTCACCTAATTTCGAATCATAATTGAAAGCTATGTTCTCACCTGCTTGCAAAGTCCAATTTTTCTGATAAATGTTTTCAATATTTATTTTTTATTTATGGTTACCCGAATTATACAGGATTCAAATTAAGAAATATAGAGAGTGAGACTCAAGACCTTATTCTTGTGGTAATTTTTTTATTGACACATCACATGGGTTTTTTGTTAGTATTATAATCTTTCATTACTCTTTCACAGCCCTCGGCCTAGCCTTAGCTTGCTGTTGTGTATTATTTTAATCTTACCTACTTATTAGCAGAGCTACATGATGATGAATCTCGAATGCAATTCGAATCATTATGGTGGCAAAAAAATCTCGCTCTAGGTTTTACCATTTAGCCAGTGGGGGGACATGAGCTCGCAGAAAATGTTTTCGAAAATAAAATCGCTTGGAATTTTCTGAAAAATTCTCATATTACTCCTTGTATCTTCAGTCCAATCCTGCCTATTGGTAAAACTTTTGTAAGCTATCATCAGAAAAAAATTATCTTAAATCTGACAAAAATCCAGCAGTCAATTGAAATTTGAATTACGATGAAAATAATCGCGACCCATTTCAAAATTTGAGAAGTGTATTAAACAAGGTATTATGTAATCAATGATGCAGATAAGCAAGTGTGCATGGAGACTATTGGAGCGACTTTTAGTCCTAGATAAACAGGATCTATATTGTTGCAGCGGAAGCATATTAAAACAGTGGCGGCGCGTCGTATAAAGCAACTGAGACTGGGCTACACATGTAAAAATTACAGTGCAATCCAAAATTTTCAGTTAAAGTTTATATAAATATTAGGGTCGGTCAAGTTTGCCCCCCGTATTAAACAAATTTCAAAAAGAAATGAAGCATAATTTTGCACACATTTTGCACAATTTTGCACACCGCAAATAAAATTTTGCACACTCACACAAGGAAAACTAGAGCTGTTTTTTATACGGGGGGCAAACTTGACCGTCCCCCCCCCCCCCCCCCGTCTATTACAAAATTGAAAAATTTTGATGCCACTCGAATCGGCAAATTTTGCACAATTTTGCACACCGATTTTCAAATTTTGCACACTTTTCTGGGAAAAGGTATGACGTGTTAAAAATTTGAATTTTCCCCCCCGTTTGTCAAAATGTTGAAACATTTTGATGCTGCTAGGTTCTACTAATTTTACACACCTATTTTCAATTTTTGCACACTTTTCTGGGGAAAGATATGAGGTGTTAAAGATTTGCATTTCCCTAAAATTTTTGATGCTGGTAGGTTCAACTAATTTTGCACAATTTTGCACACCAATTTTGAAATTTTGCAAACTTTTCTGGGGAAAGTTATGAGGTATTAAATATTTGCATTTTCCCTCCCGTTTGTCAAAAAGTTGAAATCTTTTAATGCTGCTAGATTCAACTAAATTTGCACAATTTTGCACACTTATTTTCAAATTTTGCACACATTTTTGGGGAAAGTTATGAGGTATTAAATATTTGCATTTTCTCCCCCGTCTGTCAAAAAGTTGAAATCTTGTAATGCTGTTAGGTTCAACTAATTTTGCACAATTTTGCACACCTATACTCAAATTTTGCACCCGTTTCTGGAGAAAGCTATGAGATGTTAAAGATTTGCATTTTCCCCCCCGTTTGTGAAAACGTTAAAAAATTTTGATGCTGGTAGGTTCAACTAATTCTGCACAATTTTGCACACCAATTTTGAAATTTTGCACACTTTTCTGGGGAAAGTTATGAGGTATTAAATATTTGCATTTTCCCCCCCGTTTGTCAAAAAGTTGGAATCTTTTAATGCTGCTAGATTCAACTAATTTTGCACAATTTTGCACGCCTAGTTTCAAATTTTGCACACATTTTTGGGGAAAGTTATGAGGTGTTAAAGATTTACATTTTCCCCCCCGTTTGTCAAAAAGTTTTAAAGTTTTGATGCTGTTAGGTTCAACTAATTTTGCACAATTTTGCACACTTATTTTCAAATTTTGCACACCTTTCTGGGGAAAGTTATGAGCTGCTAAAAATTTGCCAATTTTGTGATAAATCTTTAACACATCATAACTTTCCCCAGAAAAGTGTGCAAAATTGTGCAAAATTAGTAGAACCTAGCAGCATTAAAAGATTTCAACTTTTTGACAAACGGGGGGAAACTGCAAATATTTAATACCTCATAACTTTCCCCAGAAAAGTGTGCAAAATTTCAAAATTGGTGTGCCAAATTGTGCAAAATTAGTTGAACCTACCAGCATCAAAATTTTTTAACTTTTTCACAAACGGGGGGGAAAATGCAAATCTTTAACACCTCATATCTTTCCTCAGAAAATTGTGCAAAAATTGAAAATAGGTGTGCAAAATTGTGCAAAATTAGTAGAACCTAGCAGCATCAAAATGTGTCCACATTTTGACAAACGGGGAGGAAAATTCAAATTTTTGACACGTCATAACTTTCCCCAGAAAAGTGTGCAAAATTTTAAAATCGGTGTGCAAAATTGTGCAAAATTTGCCGATTCGAGTGGCATCAAAATTTTTCAATTTTGTAACAGACGGGGGGCAACGATGAAGTTTGCCGCCTGTATAAAAAACAGCTCTAGTTTTCCTTGTGTAAGTGTGCAAAATTTTATTTTCGGTGTGCAAAATTGTGCAAAATGTGTGCAAAATTATGCTTCATTTATTTTTGAAATTTGTTTAATACGGGGGGCAAACTTGACCGACCCTAAATACTATGAATAGAAAACGTTTTTTGACTAATTTCCAATCATAAAAATATAAAAATACAATCAAAATTTTAAATATTAACTTTTAAACGCTAAATCATTGCCCGACCGCCTAACATAGCTGTAGTAAGCACAGAAATTTTTGCTGCTTGCGCGTACAGTACTACGCCCCCACCCGCTCGTATGAGACGCATAAATTTATGCTTGTATTGGTATTATTTTTAGCAGTAGCTTGCATGTTGCCTTTGTTTATGAACAAGGACTTTTTATTTAATTCTGTCTTTTTAAAAACATAAAAAAAGGGAGAAATAATTGATAAATAAATGGTTCCCTTGTTTTATGGTGTATTATAAAATTTAAGACCCAACAATCAAAATAAATAATACCTAGTTACTACAATCCTTTGTTCCACAGTAGTAGGGGTAGGTGCATATTTGAAACTTGGCATCGTTTTATTGTCAACTTTCTCATCTCATCTCTTTTCGTTTTTCTTCTTGATGGGTCAAGTGCGGTGTCAGGTGTCAGGTCGTCAGATGTTTATTCCTAATTAAAATTAGATCACGTCGATCATGACCGTTACGATTGAATTGGCGCGTGCCTATCAGTGGGTGGTTGTCGAGGTGGTTGTGCTTTGTTTTATTTTGTGCAGATTTTAGATTTTCGAGGAGGATTTTCCGGTTTTAAAACTAATAATTAATGCTGTTGTTTTGTATGTTTGTGTTGCTAATGAGAAGGTAAGGTACGGCAAGGGCCCTTACAACAAGGTAAGCTGATTTGTGTTTTATTTTAATAACGCAGTATTGCCATATCCGTGCCGATATTTATTACTAAGGTTTTGTATATTAAGTTTTTATTTCTCGGTAGTGGGTTTTGCGGTTTTGTTTTCTTGTGCTTGCCTCTAGGTATTTTAATTTAAAAATTATAATATAGGTTAAAACTCGGGTTAAAATGAATCATTCTCGGGATATTGTTTTGTCTTTGCTTAAAATCCCTTTCTTCCGACGATTTGAAGTGGAAAAATAGCAAATTTTGGAGACTCGACCAACGCCGAAAATAACGTCAATATTTAGAGGAAAAAGGATGGGTCGTCGGGATACTTTGCGAGCGTTTCAATGATATGATAATTATAAGTGGCTTTGCGGAAGTTTATATAAACGGAATTTGTATTGCTGGCCGTGCATTTTATTGGGTAAAGCAAAAAATTCATGGTGCTCAGTGATGGTTTCAAGGACTTAAAAAATTTCTGCTACACGGAGTGCGGGCTTCTTAAATTATTTTAATGTCTCTTGACCTTGAACCACAAACTTTAATGAAAAATATTACGGAAATTTAAAATATCTTCAGAGAAGTATATAAAATATTTTCCTTAATAATGACAATTCCATCTACTAGTGCTTCGGTTGAACGAAGTTTTTCTTGACTATTTACGTAGTTTAATAACCGAAAACAGACTTACTTATCGAAGATTTCGATTGAAAAGAACTGCTTAATGAATTAATGAACACGCAACCGTTTTACGAAGATATAATTGACAAATTCGCATGCCTGAAGGATAGAAGAATCGATCTTGTATATGAAAAACTATAGACTTAACCCAAGTTTAGCCTTTTTCTCAACAGTTAAGAAAATAAAAATTTAGTATGATTTGGTAAGTAGTATGTGTTTGATATAGTTTTTAAGGTAAGTAATTTTCTGAGAAATTGCTACCTAGCCTCGGCATCCGCTTCTGATTTAGGCTCGCGCTAGTTCGACAGTTATTTTGGGCAGTTTTGTAAAATATTCAAAAAATTTTGAAATTTTCTGGAAATATTGGGAAACTAACTAATGCCCATGCAGACCTCCGTGATATGCGATGGTTTATCAATTCTATAACTGAGAATGTGAATCCTCTATTCTCTGTCTGATCCTTAAGTCAAAACCCGAAAATTGCAGCATCTTAAATCTAAGTAAATTGTTATAAACCTGAGTCAAGTATGAGGCCGTATGCCCACTATACTTGCAATACACGAACAAAAACAAAGTTATATCGCCTCTGGTTGATGTTTGAACTTATCTAAAAAATTCAGATGTTATCAACCTTTTTACTGGCATGTGTGAGTATATATAGGCAGAGAAATTCGAGGCGTATATAGATCCTTCTGAAGAGAGAAGATTATAAATCACTTCAATTAACTATATGCATTTTTCAGCAACAGTGCTTTGACTGCATATTATTTAACGATATTCCGAAGAATTTCTATATTGTTCTACTTATCTTTATAGTGTTGACTGAAAAGAAATGCAATTCCATAGAACATACGAGACATTTGACCCAGCATAACCTTCCATCTGCTAATAAATACACAATCGCTTATTCTTAGAATATACGTAATCTTATTTTTTTGCTATGTTCATTTAATTACTTGCTGATAAAAATAAATTTAAAGGTTTCTATTTTCATTAATTTAAATGCCAAGTTTGTATATTGTGCTAACACAATGAGTACTGATTGATGACCGCATGTATGATTGTGGCCGATTCAGTTTGCATAATTTTAATTTTGGTCAATTTACCACTTTAATAATTAGTCAAGCTTTGGCGCTTTATATAATTGAAACGAACAATTTGTTTAACACTCGGATTGGCAAGTTTGGAGTCTGAATTACTCATTACCGAAACAACATGCTAAAAATTATTATAAATTTTTATACATTCTCTGGTGTAAGACCTAAGATAAATAGCATTATTTTTTTAAAGGGGGGGGGGCATTAACTTGGAGTATTCATAAAACCAATAAAAATATATCAATACCACTAAATATAATTCTTCTCAATGGAATTGCGACACTCAAGCAATAAATATTCCTCCCGCGACTACAGTCAGTGTTAACTTTTTTTATATCATTTTGTTCTGATATTTTTATTTGGCATAATTTTGTACACGTTCCTTATTCCATCTCCAATGAAAAACATTCCCGTCCTAACATAATCAACGTTACCTTCCTTTATATCATGGTTGAGTTAGCTTGGGCTCCTTCTTTATCGTACGTTCTTGTCTGTTTGTCTGTAATAAATTTGTCTTTGTTAAAGTGCTGTTGCTAATCTTGACCTGTAACTACAAATAGTAAGTTATTTTGCAGGTAACAGTACCTTGATTTCCATCCTCCTTTCCTCCCTCTTATCACCTGTATGTGTCTAGAGAATTAAATAATTACTTTACTCACTACTAAACTAGACCTATAGTCTTGCTTGAAGTACCTACCTAAGAATTAAAAAACGAAAAGAACCGGTTTTTTAATAATGTATTATCTGTATATAGTACAAGTTAATGCCCTATAATCTGATCTTTTCCTTTTCCCCTTCCTTATCGTTTTCTATTTTCATCTTACCACTTGCATTTGTCCCATATATTAAATACTTGCTTTACTAACTACTGTATTAGACATATTTTGTTGCTTGAAGTATCAGTTTAAAAAAAATAGGATCGGTCTTTGTCTTTAAATAATTTACTATATGTTCTTTATTTTTTGCTAGTAGTACTGGTTAATGCCCTATAGTCTTATCTTCTTTTTCCTTT
>MU183860.1:20520-46248 GCA_016904865.1 Pissodes strobi | reverse complement strand
ATAACTCAGTCAACGTTACCTTTCTTTATGTTAAATTCTTTGGATCAGTTTAGGCTTCTTCTTTAGCATAATATATATTGTTTGTTTGTAATATATTTTGTGTAATTTACTACAAAGTGATAATGATAGTCCTTTTTTTAGCGTATTGCTTAATTCCCGTTCTACCCTTGAGACTACAAAAGTAAGTTGTTTAACTGCTTCAAATTAAATAACAGTGCACTGGTATCCTCCATTATCCCCCCTTACTACCTGTATGTGTCTCAAAAATGAAATACTACCTTTACTCACCACTAAATATAGGGTTATTTTGTTGCATGATATATTTGTTTAAAGAGAATTAGAATCGATCTTTGAATAATTTATTATTTGTTCTTCATTTCTTTGTTGTAGTACAGTCCTAAATTATCTATGGTACAGGTTTAATGCCCTGTAGTGCGTTCTTTTTCATTTCCTTTACTTCCTCTTTTTGCTTTTCTTTTTTGTTCCTTACCTTTCTCCTTTTTTTCCTCTTCTTGTTCCTCCGTTTTGTCTGCTTCCTTTTCCTTTACCTTTCTTATTCTTATTCTTAATAATGCAGAGCTATTTTAAAATGTTTCACATTTTCCGAGAGAAGTCTACAAACTTAATTCTCCTACGAACTGAACTAAAGTTAACTTTTTTATATAGTTCTTTTTAGCAGCCTTAATTTCAACTAGTTTGCCACAAAACGTACTGCAGAAAAAAAGGTGTCAATCAACCATTTTACCCTTCTTATGTCATTTCTTTGTTGTGGTACAGGCCCAAATTATCTGGGGTTCAGGTTTAATGCCCTGTCGTCTGTTATTTTTTTTTTCTTTTTTACTTCTTCCTTTTGCTTCTCCCTTTTTTCTCTTCCTTTTCCTTTTCTTATTCCTCCCCTTTTCCTGTATCCTTTTTATATTTCGTTTTCATTCTTGTTCTTAATTATGCAGAGCTATTTTAAAATGGGCCACATTTTCCGATAGAAGTCTAAACGTAATTCTCCCACGAACTGAACTTTTTCTTTTTTTTTTCTCTTCCTTTTCTTTTTCTTTCTCCTTTTTGTTTTCCTCTTCTTATTCCTCCCCTTTTCCTGTTTCCTTTTCCTATTTCTTTTTTTATTTTTATTCTTAATTATGCAGAGCTATTTTAAAATGTTCCACATGTTCCGAGAGAAGTCTAAAAACATAATTCTCCCTCGAACTGAACTAACGTTAACTTTTTTATGCAATTCCTTCTGGCAGCCTTAATTTCAACTATTTTCCACAGAACTTACCAGAGATAAAACGTGTTAAACAACGATTTTACTCTCTTATGTCATTTCTTTGTTGTAATACAGCCAAAATTATATTAGGTTCAGGTTTGATCCCCTGCAGTCTGTTCTTTTTCTTTTTTTTTTTCTTCTTCTTTTTGTTTTTCCTTTTTCTTTTTTTTTCTTCCTTTTCCTTTTCTTTTTCATTCTTGTTCTTAATTATGCAAAGTTAATTTTTTTCATGCAATTCCTTTTAGCAGCCTTAATTTCAACTATCTTTCCACAGAACGTACCACAGATAAAACATGTCAAAATTAGGTGCAATATCCTAAGAAAAGTCTTTACTCGGCTGCTAACTAAAAAAAAGTTTATTTTCTCATGTCATGTACTTCAATTTTTACAAAATGTTCTTTTCTGTCATATTTGAATTTAGAGAAAAACAAAAGATATTTCATTGATAAATTCAAACGGAAGTTATGGGTATTGGTATTATTTTTATATTATTTTTTCGTATACCTAAATGCAATTTTCGAGGGCAAGCATTACAGATACTAACGGAAAAACTAAAAAAAATAATAAAATTTTTTGTTCGATTTAGAGAGGGATTAGTGCTTCTATAAGAGCAGATTTTAGAAAAGTGTGCGAAATTATAACATGAAGATCCCATGGCAATAGAAGGAAAGAAAAATCTAAAACAGGTGTATCAGTTTGACCAATTTTATCAAAAAAAACTGACAGAAAAAGTTACCTTTAAGTCAGGTCAGTGAGGAAGGAAAAGACATATTTTTCTTTGAGAGGATGTAACTTCTTTTAAGAGGGTTTGCATATTTTTAAAATAGGTTTGCAAAAGAATCAATTCGAACCATATGACACCAAGGAAGTTAATTTTGGTCCAGTTCGGGTTGATATATTTCTTTTTCTGAAGAAAGACGAAATATTTCACTGAAGTATAAAAATGACAAAATGACATAAAGAAACTTAACTTTGGTCGATTCCGCGTAAAACTATTGTTTCTTTAAATTGACATAACTTTTTCCACTTTAAACTCCTTGCAAAATTAAGTGTACAATTTAATGCTATTTATATATTTTTTGTTGGACCTAAAGATGAACCGTCAAATAAGAAATGACTGCCAGATCTCGTATGAGAGTATGCCAAATTTAGAATATTGTAAATTTTGTCTTGGTATCATGTTAAAGAGAAAGTTCTTTCTAGTCATGAGCTTTTCATCAAATACGAAGTTTTGTTGTAAAAGTTACTTGTAACATATCTATTTATATATAGATGGCTTCAGGTTCTTCAAATAATTGACAACTAAGTCACGGAAAGAGCGTCAACTAGTTTCGCCAGCCAAGAATGAATACCCACAATACTAACGATCTGAAATAAATTGCCTTTAAAATTCTATAGACTAACATTGCCATCAATATTTTCACAAACCACAAAGCATCTCATAATGTTTTGCAGAAATATGTCAACCAACTGCGGAAACAACTTATGCCTATCTACTTCGAAAAGAAAAAAGGGCAAAATGCGCCATTATTAAAATTTACATATTTCTGTCTTCCCTTTTACCACTCTTACCACGGACCTTTTCGAAGACTTTTTCAAAATTTGATAAATTAGGTACCTACTATTAAAGTCATCAGTGCGACCTAGCCATAGGTTATTTCAAACCATTGCAATCTTCTCTGAAATAAATTAAAGACTTGAAATTGCAGTTTACATGAAACATCAAACTTGTATAATTCAGCAGGAAATGCACAGGCTAGCTAAATGATAAATGAGCGAATTGCAAACAATCGGAAACTAACCAAGGTTAGCATCATGAATTCTGCTGACTGTGTACTTTTAATAAATAACCAAGTTGGTATATTATTATTTTACCTGCGAAACATCCTGTAAAATGGCAAATATATCTTGAGCACTGTGCCTTTGAGAATTTAAACAGTTTCTTCGGACTTTTCAATACATAAACAAAAATTTTTTAGAGCAGTGGCGGATACCACGACGGTTTCCGCAAATTAAACTAGCATCTATGACTTGACCTTTGCAATTCTTAAAAGTGTACTGTTAAAAGTAAGATGTAGTCTGACCTACAATAATTTAAATTCAAGCCTGGGTTCTTTATATTTCATAGTGGATTGAGGCGTTGACAGATCGAATTGATTTGAATGACCCTGTTGTCTACTCGGTTTATATTTTCGTCAAATCAAACTCTATATGCAAATGTCAAGGAAAATTGCAATAACCCATCTATACTACTTCCCAAATATAGCACAAATAATGAGGAGCAAATATGCAAAAACCGATAAATCCATCTTCTCTAATTGTGAGAGAAAAGGTAAAAACTTCTAGAGGAAAATCCCGGTAAACTTTCCAATTTTTTATTATTTTTATTGCAGCATCTTAGCTGGTAGTTTTTGATTACAAATTGTTGTTGGAAAAAATCACTAGTTTTTTTTTTTAATACAAAATATGCCTTGAATTTACCGATTTTTGCGTGAAAGTGATGATATTTTTGTTTTTCTATGAAATGATGCTGTGAATGTAAACAACTTTTTAGCAATACAATGTTATCAAAAAAATGGAAACTTTACTCAAAAGTTATTAAAACCTATTTAATTTGAACCTATATATTATTTTTTAGAAATTATTTTGAGAATAAAACTTAAATTTCTAAAAACGCTTTTAAACGTGCAATTGAAAAAATATTAATATAAGTAAAAATCATATCAAAACCTAAAAAAAATTAAATTTTGGATTTATTGGGTTTTGTATAAATTGAATTGTATTTATTTTTCATGGGGATTTAGTGGCTTTTGTTCGCATCTCTGTTTAAAAATCGATGGAGCATGTCGAAATTAGTGGGAATCCATACCCAACTCGAAAAACACAAGAAGTGGATTTATCGGTTATTGCATGTTTGCTCCTCAAGTACTACTACCGGATCTAGGGTAAAATTAAATGCGAAGAAAAAAATAGCTTTATTGGTTACACAAAGTTGAACGTGGACTTATTTTGAGTAGATTCTTACATAGAATTCACATCTAAATGCAGTTTGAACATGCTAAATCCACACAGGCGACGTGTTTCGACCACCGATCTCCATAGATCGGTGGTTTCGACTTGGCAAGCTATTGAATGATCCCCTAATAACTCCCCATGTAAATATGCATCATACATAATTCGAATTTTTCGTGAAACATGAATCATGTTTATGCGCATTCGTAAATATAATTCAGGTAATTGTTGAGCAAGTTATTATCATTGGCTAAGATGTACAACAGGGTGGCTCGAATTCAAATCTATCTATGGGGATGTCGAAAACCGTAAAAGATACAGTGTCAGTCAAATCAGGGCAAAATTGTGCATGTAGGTGCCTAATAATATGCCGTTTAGAAAGTTTTAAAATTCCGAGTATTTCCGAAGATATCCGGAAAAAACAAAATTTTGCAAAATTGTTTTATATTTTTCCTGGGCTTATTTAGAAACGGATTTCAAATTGAAATGCTCTTATGCATTGCCATTTTTCCGCTCTATTCAGTGGTGGTATCCAGCTTGGAATTCGACGTTTTTCTTTTTTTAAATACGACCTTAATTTTTTATATCGTTTTCAGATTATATTGACGTAATTAATATGAATATGTGGTTTTAATTATTTTTTTACCTTTTTTTAATTTCTATTTTGTTTTTTTTTACATTGCTTCTTTTGCTTTGGCGTCATTTTAGATAGTTTCAGTTTCTTTTCAAATTTTTCTATTCTATAAAAATATTTTAATATGTTTTTTGTTAAGTGGAAAAGTGGAGCCTTTATTTTTAATAAAAATAAAAAATAGTAAAGGTAAATAAACAGATTCGTTTATTTTTTACTTTAAAACAAAATAAATAATAAAAAAAAAAATTAAAATTAAAAAAAAACAAAAACATATTTATATTAATAACGCCAATATCATCTGAAAAGCGATAGAAAAAATATAGTTTGTATTTAAAAAAGGAAGTTGATGATGACCTCTTGAAGACCGAAACGTCGGGTTCCATGCTGATGGACATCATTATTGGATAGAGCAGAAAAAGTGGCAAAGCAAAATTACAATTCAATTTGAAATCCGTTTTTAAATAAGCCCAGTAAAAAAATAAAACGATTTTTCAATATTTCGGTTTTTTCGGATATCTCCGGAAAAACTCGGAATTTCAAAACTTTCTAAACGGCATAATGCGCAATTTTGCCCCAAATTTGATCGACACTGTATCTCTTACGGTTTTCGAGTTCCCCATACATAGACTCGAATTCGAGGCACCCTGTACAAAACACGGTTAATAACACTACAAGCAGGGAAAGGTACTGGAGGATCTGGAGGTTGAATAAGTTGCCAGCTTTAATACTAAACGGTTACAGATTCATCCTCTTTTTTTTATAATTTGATTCGGAATTAATTATCTTTGATATTTTTTTGCCATAATTTGGTACACCTGAATGAACATACGCGCCACAGGCTCACCAAACTACTTTTAAAATAAAGCCCTCACACCCCCACCCATTTGGTCATATAGGTTTTCCGTTCGCAGTCATCATTAAAATTCCTAAAAAATCAAATAAAACATTTTCAACTGAAACGAAACCCTCTAATTTTAATACTCGTTCCCGTACGTAAAACCGGAGTTATAATTTGACAAAATTGGTTTAGGCGTTGCAATTTTAAATTAAAACGAGTTTTGTTCCTAAATAACATTTTCACATATCTCTGCTCTTGGTCATCGCATGAGTGTTAGTTAAAATATGATAAATCTCAATTCAAACGAATTTTATCCCTAATTAAAATTATAATACTTATCCTTGACCCGGGCATATTAATCATCCATTACAAGGCGGAAACGATATGGAAAAATGAGATAAATGGTGTTCTTGCACGAAATTCATCTGGTAACTCTGTTGACAATGGTCATTTCGGTCGAAATATTTTCAAGTGTTTTTTTAATATTTTCTGCTATCAAAACTACATAATTTTTCGTCATATTATATTGTTAAGAATTCTATTAATAACAATTTAATGATACGAAAGAAGGAGAAATCTTAGAACCTGTATAGTATATCAATGACTCTATAGCATGTTGATAAAGGCGTGTATACACAAATTCGTTTTGTCCGCTTCAGCATTTCAGATTGTTTTTGTTTTAAATTAATGTACAACCGGTTTCCTCAGTAGGTGATTATAAAAATATTCAAGTTCATCGGCTCTCTGACATAGAAAAATTATATTGAAATTAGTAGATTGCAGTCTTAAATGGATACCACTACAAAGAGGAGCTTGATGTGTTTTATTTATACGTCAGTATTTTCCTAGAAAATGAGTATCATTCCTGGTTTTTTGTTATGTACAGACAGCGCCGCCGCCGCCGACTTTAGCTGTTTTGCCGCCCCGGACAATAAGAAATATTAAAAGGTCTAATTTGTTTATTGATGCGAACTTGTCAACATTACGCAGTAACTTCATAAATGAAGCAATAGAGTAATTTTTCCTTTTATAACAGTGCAGAGAAAATACATGGTAACTACCTATATTCCCACCATATTACAACAAATCGCAAGCATCTTTTGTGGCTAAATCGTCTTAAAATATCTGAAAATTTGCAAAAAGCTTGCGAGTTTAATAATATAAAATATAAGCATTTCTTTGGGTTCTTGTGAGATGGTATTTTCAGTTTTGTAAAAAAGAATTTTACTAGAAAGGGGGTGTCTTATACAATAGTTTATGCCAAGAGTACAAGGTTGCCAAGCATTGCACATTTTTTAAAGCGATTACTTACCGAATCTAAAAAATAACTGGACGAGATTTCTGTTCAAAGGGAAAATTTGAAAGAACGTATAATGTATCCTGGCGTTCGGACGAATTGTAGGAAATACTATTTCCGGATTCTTGTAACAGCGTGTCTCCTTAAAAATTCAAGTGTGTATTGGGAATATCTCTATATAATATCGCAAATTTCTTTCAAATCTCAAACTTATGATGCATTTTTCGGCTCAATGTAGTTCATCTAAAAAAAAATTTGGCGTAATTTACTCCATAAAATACCAACCTTCGAGTGCATTTTTTGCAAAATCGGAGATACCTATATGTCACAAAACCCATTTTTTTGGTTCTATATTTTGAAAATACTTGCCACAACTAATTAACTTCAAAGTTTTGAAATTAATTAGGCTTCAGCTTTAAACAGTTTTCATTGAGATTTCAGACAATTAAATGTATAAAATCACATATATAACATAACAATCATATCAAAATGTTGGAACACGTACATACTCATCAAATTTTCTAAAATGCATCAAAAGTATAGCTAGCTATTCAGACTTGTAAAATTGCCGAAATATTAAAAAGTTTGGAATTTTTTAGGATATTCTGCATATTCCAATTTACTTCAATTTTCTTGTATTTCCCTATCTCGAAAAATTGAAGTTTTTTACAGCAGAGATCACGAGATTTACGAATCTGATGTAAATTTCTTAACAATACTTATGCGTTGGCTAGCACGTAAGTTTAAAGTATTTTTTTAAACTGAAAATCAAAAAATCATCAACTCGGCATTCTCCCCCTGTTTAATGTACGAAAGTTTGATTGCTCCAGATTATTCAGTTTTCCAGTAATAAAATATTAGGTGGTGACGTGTTGTGTCAAAACTCAAAATGGCGCGAAGATTAAATTCAACTACTAGTTCACCCTGTATGGGCATTATCAATTACAAAGTGTCTTCTAATACAGTTTTTCAGCATAGAAAAATATTACATTTGTGGGATAAATAAAAACCTTTTTTTTACCCAGAAATCAATATTTTTACATTTTTCCCTGAATAGAACATTTTCTCAACCATTTCGAAACAGGGAAGCATTTAGAAAGTTTTTCTCCTAGAAATCGTTCCCTTCGTTTAGCCGCTCGTGCATGATTTCAATGGCGCTTTTGGTGGCATATAGTACCTTAAAAAAGCAAAAATATCTTAAAAGGAACGCCACATGTAAACTTCCATCCACAGTACCCAATACCTTGGACGTGTGTTGTATCAGGGTTTAGGTCATCCACAAGACGGACGACTGCTCTCCTCTGTATGAAGTCCAATATCTTGAGCATGTGTTTGGTTGCCAAGCTCCACACATGGGAAGAGTATTCCAGATGGTCGTATCTGTGCCTTATAGAGCAGTAAGAGCTGATGAGGTGTATACAATACAACCTGTTTGCTCTATAGAGTGCTCCTAGCTTTGGTGCTGCTGCCTTGGCGATTTTGGTGACGTGATTACGCCAAAACATGTTATTTTCTACATTGATGCCCAACAAGCTTAAGGATGAGGCCAGAGTCAATGCTTGTCCTGTCATTGATAAGTGATGGCAGCAATCTGATTTTCTAGCGTTGGGAACGAGCAGTGGTGGTCATTGGGGTTCGCGACATGAATGAGGATATAAGAGTGCTGTCGTGTGCAAAGCTATAAATAGAATTGTTTGTCCTGTCTAAGAGATCGTTGATATAGAGCAGGGATAGTGTGGGAGATAATATACACCCTTGAGGAACTCTGGCATTGATTTTAAATTCCTTCGAGAAATATCCATCAATACCAACTCGGATGCTTTTATCCCTTAAGAAATTGAAAAGCCATAGAAGCAGTGTTGGTGCTAGTCCATATGCTTTCAATTTGCTTAACAATCCATCAAGCCACACCCTATAAAATGTTTTCAATATGTCGAGAGTCACTGCACGAGATTCACCGTAGCTCTCGATGGCTTTGGTTCACAGATATGTCACGTAAGTCAGGAGATATCCCGTTGATATGTGCTTGCGAAAGCCTTACTGGCGATCGCTTATGATGCCTGCCGATTCAAAATATTTTAAGAGGTGCTCGTTTGATCAACTTGTTGGACTTTGGACATGATGTGAACTAAGGCAACTGGACGGTACTTATTTGGAATAATTTTTTTACCTTTCTTAGGGATTGGTTTTGTATGATAGGGAGAAAAGTCTGAATAGTTAAGCTGTTATTTCACCATCACATTTCTTCAGCACAATTGCGGGAATGCCAACCGGTCCTGTGGCCTTGTTAGTGTCTAGGCTATTGAGTATTCGTTTCACTTCACGTTGGAGAAATACCAGATCTGGCATTGAGGAATTCGCCCTCGGGATAGTTTGGGAAGTCTTTCCTTAAGGATCTAAGGCAGAATTTGATGCAAACATTTTGGCAAGAATGTTCGCTTTTTCTTTGGCCGTTTCCGCTATTGAGCTATCATCTTTGGTCATTGGTAGGATTGACGTCTTTGAGAAACCCTGATTGACAATTTTGGCAACTGACCAAAAGTCTTTTGATCCGTTAGGACACTTGAGAAACATGTTATTATTCTGCTTGCTATATACCTCCTTGCTCTCGTCAATGGTCCGCTTACACTGGTTTCTAATCGTGATAAATATATTTCGATTTTCGGCTGTCAGATCTCGACGCCATTTGCAGTAGTCGGCATTTTTAGCATTGACGACCGCTCTTGAGCAGTTGTTCCAAACCATGGTCTGGAACAACGTTTCATGGAAGAGGGGATGAAAGCTTCCGCTAGGTTAACTTGAGTTATGTCATCAGCGTTTTGATTCCTAAAGCAGATATCTTTCTACGGAAAAGGCAGATAAAGCTCGCGAAGATCACTCCACTTTGCAGATTTGTAATGCCAAACCTTTCAGGGTACCTGATGTGGCTTCTGTGTTTTGATAGTAAATTCACAGGTTGAGGAGATTAAATTGTGGTCTGACAAATCCTACGGAAGTTGGACAGTTACAGTGTAGAGATCAGGATTAGTTGTTAAGATCCAGGAGGCTAGCAAAGTCTTTTTGACGCTCAGGATCGTCAACCAGCTGGGTCAGTCCGCGACTTATAGCGAAAGTCTAGGCTTCTTGTCCTTCATCGTCGTTTTTATTGGAGTGTTTCAACCAGCCGTTGAAGTCTTCTACTATGACAAGTTGTGCCGTTGAATAGCTAATCTGCAGAAAATCAATTTGATTGCCAAGATTTAAGAAAAGCCGTTTATATTGATGTTCGGTAGTCAGTTACTCGAAAAGCATATTTTTGGGTTGCCAAAAATATATGGACGGATGGCATGTGACTTTAGTGTTATAACATTTTAATTTTTTCAAAGTCGTGCGATATTCCACGGTAAAATTTCATTTTATAGTGAAAAATCATACTCGAAATCATATGGCAATCGATTAGCACGTTATCGAACAATTTAAGATAAACAATTTTTTTTCATCATCAAGCCCTTTATTGCGCCCAGTATTGAGCAATGGCCTCCCTTCCTCTCCTCCAGTTCTCTCTGTTTTGTGCTGTTCTCGTCCATCCAAATCCTGCCACTCGTTTTATGTCGTCATACCATCGCATAATTGGTCTTCCTCTTCCTCTTTTTCCTTCCTATGGTCACCAGCGTATTATTCGGCTACTCCATCTGTCGTCTGTAAGGCGGGCTATATGTCCTGCAAAATTCCACTTCAGGCTTGTGACTCTCTCCACTATATCTACGGCCTTTATTCTCTGTTTAATCCATTCGTGTCTCTTTCTGTCTCTTAGTGTTACGTCTATCATAACTCTTTCAATGGCTCTTTATGTTGTCCTCAATTTCTT
Organism: Pissodes strobi; assembly: GCA_016904865.1. Lineage (NCBI taxonomy): Eukaryota > Metazoa > Arthropoda > Insecta > Coleoptera > Curculionidae > Pissodes > Pissodes strobi. Next base: position 35,359 of record MU183860.1, on the reverse strand, counting down.
CACCATTTTCCTTGTGAGAGTCCAGGTCTGTACTCCATATGTTATCACCGGTACTACACACTGTTCACTGTTGTGCACGTACTTTCCGGAAACTCGGTATTGAATCTATTGAAGATTATATTTGACAAAAATTTGAAGTGCAAAGTACAGTACGATAAATATAAAATAGGTATAATACCCTACTAATAAAAAAAACAATATATTCGTCAGTGTTTCATTTAGGTAGTAGCCAGTGTTTACAAAACAAGTTTAGGAGGCGAGAACCCGGGAACCATTTCTGCTTATAAGTACTTTTAAATGTGCTTTAATTGGGGCACTTCAAATTCTACAGGTAACAAACTTGACTCTCCTTTTTTTACTTTTATGGCCTATAGTCCTTTACCTTATTTCGAGTAGCAATAAAACCGGATATCCACTATTGGTCCATTATTTGTGAATTGTAATTTTTTCTTTGATGTTCGACAACTACTAAACTGGATAATTTGGAAATTAAATTAAAACGAATTGTATTCCTAATAAAATGAATGTGTTACTTATATTTTGCATCCTCCCTCTTAGTGTTCGATTTAACATTAAATTTGTTATTTAATATTTAAAATTTTGCTTTAAATAATGACAATAATTTTTTTGGTTTTGGAACAGCATAAGTATACGAACTTTAATTTATTATATGAAGGTTTTTCACACAAGAAAAACATGTATAAAGTATTACGTTATTTGTAGGAAGAATTAAAATTTAAATTTTTAGTGATTTTTTCTTCTTTAATGTATAACACAAGTATCTCTTGTTTTTTCGTAGCCAAATTTTGTCGCAATCCATATTATCCATTAAAATTGACAATTGCCTATTAATCGTTCATAAACAACTCTATGTCTGACTGTCGGACGTTTACTAAAAACCAGCAAGAAAAACCATAGTCATGATCCCTTAGACAAACGTTTCAAGTCTCTGAATAAGGATGTAATTTTTCTTCTTTTGAAGGATTGACAGTTTTAGTAATATTTCAATACACAACTAAATTAACCGACCATGCTTAAGTGTATTTCCTTTCTGTTTATTTTATTTCTTTAGCGGAATGATTATGACTTTGACACGTTTAGTTTGTCTTATTCGGTACCTCGAATAAATTAGAATAATTATTATGTGCATTTGCTAAAATCAATTTATTGTTAGAAAAGCGAATAAGCTGTGTTAAAACTGATAATATTATATTATTTTTATAAAATCGCAGTCCAAGGTTATACACTTATACATATGCACATCCATCACATCAGGAAACATGTACAGATGACAAACTCTTAGAATACAAAATCCAAATACTTAAATACTATCAACACTCGAATCGAGCATGCAGATTGATGAGTGAATATTATCTTTCTCGCTTATCCGTAAAATGTTTGAAACAAATGTGTGTATTGACAGCGACAAAAAATAATGATTTGGCCCAGTGCAGTGGTAGATCAACCACTGTATATTCCTGCTGTACTGGGTAAAACAGAAAGTTGTGTGCATAACATACGTAGGTTAGCTCACAAGAAGTGTTCTGTGACTTTGGTTTACGGCTCCACTAAAGTAAGTTTACGACTTCAGTGTAAAGAAATAGCCAGTCGTTGCCACCAAGAGAACATTAAATCCAAACACTATGTAAGGCCAAAAAAACAATTATTGACACTAAATTTTTCAGGAAACTAATTTTTGCCACCCAGTCCTTGCAATAAATAAATTAACACTTTATTTGAAAACACAATAAAAATACGTACAAAAGGTTAATAATACACCAATTGTGGAATACACATTAACATTAAAACAAAAAATTGATAAGAAAAACATAAAAATGGGGCCAATAGCGTTAAAAAAAAATTCTATAGCTACCTTTTTAGGTCTCAAATACATCCACTGTACATCACTTTTGTCCACAATTTTTATTGAGAAAAAAGTTGTCTTCTTCGTCACAAATAAAAAAAATAGCACTGATAGATTTCATTGACATTATTTTAACGTCATTATTGTCCAAACGACCTTGAACAATGCACACATATCTGTATATTACAGATTTTCTTCCACCTAGGAATTTACAGGAACATAGTTTCCTACATTAATGTTTCCATCCTTTTTAGGATCTTCATAATATAAGTCTACCTCACCAGAGCTGCTTCACTCTCGGCCCACTTGTCTTCGTCTTTTTCGTCTTCATCATCAGAACTATCACTTTTGGATTTCTTTTTTAATGAATATTTATGTTGTCTTGCAACTTTCATTTGTTCTTTTTCTTCGATTTTTTTCCTTTTCATTTTCTTTTTTTTAGGTGATATTCTCTCCAAGGGTCACACATTACCACTGCATATTCATAAGTTTCTCTCTTTTTTGTGCGGCTTTGGGTTATGCCAAAACAACCCTTTCTTGCATAGCGTAGGAATTTTAAATGGACTTTGCATTTATACATTTGATGAACTTGGTTCAAGAGTGTTAATTAATTTCTTTTGAATTGCTGACGATGTACCAAGGGAAGGTGTTAACTCTTTACTTGAGGTATGGATACCAGATGTGCTTGGTTGGGTATTCTTTATAAGTAAAAACCCTTTCGCTGAGTTATAAGTACCAGATTTACTTGGTTAAGAATGCTATACTAGTACGCAGTGAACCTGAGGTTTTGAAACATCATTTTCACGGTTTTCAAAGGTTTGCTGGTATTAGATTTCTCTGAATTTGATTGGGCATTCAATGTCTATTCTTTCCATATGTTAAAAAAAGAATTATCCTTAACAGGACCATTCCAATGAGGATAATCATCTAAGGATAACTTTTAAATATTTCTCTTTTCTTCACCCAAAATTTTTTTCAAATTATTTCAGCGCCTGCGGAGATTGTTTTGATGTAGCATAACAGTGGCAAAAATTGTAAAATCTCAAGGAAATTGTTTAAATACTAATTTTATCGAAGTGGACATTTTTGACATTAATTGCTCTTAAAGCAATTCTGAATGGGTTTTTAGTGATATAACTGAGAGCTTTTTCAAACACATATCCAAAATAATGCTTCTGAAGATTACTGCCATAGTTGCCTATCCTCCACTTTTGCACTTCATTTTTATATGCTAATTTTAAGGACCTCAGTACCACTACATCCATTGGCTGTGAAAGATGGGTTGAGTTTGAATACAAAACCACCAATTCTATTTAATTTTAAACACAAAAGTGGAACAAATGCATGCCCATCAGCGAAAAATAAAACAGACGTTTTAATATTTTCTTTTAAAAGCTGGTGTATTAGATATATTGCCGATGTATTCATAAATTGTGCTGGAACATATGCAACTATGGTCTGAAGTTCCCAAAGCCCAATCTTTGGGTATACTTCAAGATATAGCTATTGGAATTCTTTCAGATGCTACAACAATCATCCAAGGGGCAATTTTCCAAGCGGTATTAGCTATTACCAATACAGTAATATTTTCTTTTTTGTCTCCAACAGATCGGTAAATATTTTTCTTACCGTCTTTTGCCAAGGCTTTGGGCGATAATTAAAATACGCTTTCATCAGCATTGAAAACTCTTCTGGGTTCTTTGATTGCTTCAAACGAGCCTTTTAACTCTTGATATTCTTTAACTTCACTGAACCAATTTCTAATGTTATTTTCAGTTACATTTTCCAGTGTTTTTGATAAGAACTGTGGCATTCTTCGGGAAATTTCAGGATGTCGTTTCATAAAGTGACGAAACCATTTTTTACAAAATCGAAGAATTTGTTATTTTATGAACTGTATCGCAAAGCTGCTTTTTTGAAACCGCGGAATGCCCCCAAACAGTTCTAAAATCCATATTACCGAAATCTCTTTTTTTGCTTAGACTTTTAGGAGGTTCCAAAGTGCCTCAAAGCACTTCTAAGAACGTCATGATTTTTTGCTGCAACAGCTATTGGAATCACCGTTTTAACATCGTCTAAACCTCTGGACATTGGTTCTATCACTATGTGTAATTACACTTAATTAAATTTTGGTGCCATTTCTGGAATGAAAAAAAAAACAATAAAAAATAACCAATTGTTACCAAACTCAAACCAGTGATTGCCACCATTGTCAATAATAATTGGTTAAAGTGTAATCGTTGCAATAAAATAGGTAGCGGCAATAAGTCATAAGCTGTATATGCGGCAATCACTGTTATTACAATATTTTTTGCAACCAGTTATTGCCAGGGTTATTTTTGCTAAAAAAAAACATGAAGTTAAATAAATGCAAATAACAAATACTACAAGTATTTGTTATTTGCATTTATTTAACAAATTTTAAGGTACCTAAAATAACATACAACAAAATTAGTTTACAAAACAATTGTTCGGTAGGTTGGATCTTCAAAATAAAAATTTACTTACGTTAATTTTTTCCTGCATCACAACATTTTTTTATTGACTAAAAATGATGGCAGCTGAAATTCTGTATAGTGATACATAGTTGCCAAATATAGTAGTTTCTGAGTATTTTCAGCAAATATGGTTTGATTTTATCTCGTTTTTTTTATTTTTATAAATTTGTAACGCAGAGGCAATGAGTGGAGTGGCAATCATTGGTTGTTTACCTTAGTATTATTAGTAAATAATTACCTAACCTATGCAGAGAACAAGTCACTTCAAAATCGGTTCAGTTGCAGCCCTAAAAAAATAATTGCCATTTTTTCACCAACCTCTGGGGACACCTTACACCTTATTGCAACATATATTATTAAGCGTGATAGTAAATAACAGCTAATAGGTAAGGGGAATATAATAAATATAAAAAAACCTCAAGTTTCAAGCAATTAATTTTAAAAAGCACTGCAAAAGCACGAGCTTATTTTCAAAAGTCCACATCTGCGTCGAGCAGATGTTTGGCATGTGCCTCAAATTATGTAGGATCGGATTTTAAATGCCTTGCTCTTTTTCCTTTTGTTTTGTTCGCAGCCAAAATGTATTAACGGATGTTGCTCTTTAAGACATTGAGATGTTTCCAGCCAATTAACCATTTGTAAATTGTAGGCTCAATAATGGGAGTTTAAACCATTTAGAAGCATATTATATAATAGTTTGGTAAATATTATAAGGCAGTCATACAGATGATGTGGAAATGTTTTAAACCCACCTAAATTAAGAACGCTGATTCCAGACTTTTCACTATTCCAGATCTTGGCTCGAAAATGGAACACATTTTCATGGTTTCTCCGAAATTTCATACAATATTATTTGTTATTAAAAGTTTTTTGAACATATTTAATAGGCAAATGAGCAGAGAAAAAAAGAAATTGTCATCAAAACCTCATTTGGCCCCGGGCCTATTTAATATTTCAGAGGAAAGTTTTAATAAGTTATTACATCTGTTCAGGGTTTATATATTAAAAAAAAGATTACACGATAGAAGAGAAAACTGCAACAATGCGAGATTAACATTATGAAATACTATAATTTTTTTGTGTTCTATATTTTGGAATTACGTGCCACAACTTCGATATGTAGAGTTTAATTTTACCTCGAAATCTTTCATAAAATCGACAGAAACCGATTTTTATCGATTGAAAAATATCAAAATTCTCCAACCCTGACCCATTTTCCCATCTTCATATTGTTTTAAATGAGATTTCAGGCAAATAAATCTACTAACTGACCACAAAAACCATTTGCATCGAAATCTGCCATAAAATATCTACATTTTCGAATCTTGGCCCAGTTTTCCGCCTTCAAATCGTTTTGAGTGAGATTTCAGGCAATTAAATATATAAATCCACTTATTTTGGCCTAAACGTCATGCCAAAATGTCGGAAAAGGTATTCCTCCAAACTGACACATAATGCATCAAAAAGCTGTCCACTTCGTCTCCTAAAATTACCGAAATTTGTTCGCGATTTTCTCATGTTTAAATTTAACCTAGATTTTCTCGTATTTCCCGATCTAATACAGAAAGTTGTTACAAACTTTTTCTTTACGAGGTTTGCCAATATTTGATTGATTTCTTGAAAATAGCTATACATTGCTAGCATGTTCGCTTAAAGTAGATTTTTCAGATTGAAAAAAACACAACTTCGGCGTTTTCAATCAGATCGCTGTGATTTTGCGGTTATATTTAATTTAACCTCGATTTTCCCATATTTATCAATCTCGTACGGAAAAATTTTACAGAAGTTTTACATGGCGAAGATTACAAGGTTTACGAAATTCGAAATAACCGAAAGTTTAAATCCTTCTAGCTTATCCTGTATGAGTATAGTTTTTAGCGCCGATTCTCGTCAAGTGATTGGTTTTTTGAAAAAAATTGCTTTTCGAGAAAAAAATTTAAACTTAATTTTTTTTTACCTAGAAATTCTGATCGCCAAAAATAATTTGCTATCGGCGGCTCCCGAGTGTTACCTAAAAACGTGCCAAACCCCAAATTTCTGATTGCAGCCGATTTCCAGAAATTAAGAATGAAATTAAATAATTGGTTTTTAGGGTAAGTTTCCAAGATGAATAAAATGCTGCATTTTAATAAGAATCCTGGTTTCGAAGATATTTTTTCTCAAAATCGAACCAAAAAGTCGGTTGCAAGTTTATTGCCCCCATAAATTTTTTGCTCTCTATAGTTACCTAAATTCCCAGTTATGAAGTGATATAAACATGTCAACTTTATCCACTTTTTAAAATAAAAAAAATATGTCTAAAGAAACTTATAATTTTATAAACTGTAATGTAGATACTTATGTCTTATTACACGCATTTATGTAAATTAAGAAATTTTCTTAGGTTTCTTCAGGATTCAGCATTCAGCCTATAAGTAGTGTATTTAAATCATTTGAGAGACGATTCTTTGGTTAATTGCGAGTTACAAGAGAAGCTGAAAGACATCATGTTCATCCCAATGTTAAGTATTCTTTCTTATCGAATATATGTATAGGGGCCTTTTTCGACATTATTAGATGAGCATTCTATCAAATTTGAATTCTAAACATGTTTTACTCTTAGGAAAAGTGAAACGCGTTTTAATTTAATTCTCGGCAACAAGGCGTCGTACACAAAAAAGAAAATTGAAGATAACTGGAATGTAATTCTACTGAATGTAATGTAAAAAGTTGTCAGATTTGACAAAAAACTGTATATATCATATTAGTCTGTGTAAAATATTGTTGTATATAAATCTTATGTTTAGGTTAACCGACACTTTTTTGTAGGGGTCTTAAAATGGAAGTTTGGCTTAATAAATACGTTAAAATACATATTTTATTAATATTGTTATTTTTTATATTTCCTTTGTACCGCTTGTCACCTTCGTGTCTCTTTCTTCAATTTCTTTCGTAATTCTATAATATTTTTACAATGCCTAGAGCTTTTTTTCATGACGACTCTTTGCTTCCCTGGGTCATCACAAAAATTTATTGTGAAAAAAAAGTCGAATATTAGTACTAAAACATAATTTTTTGCACTCGACGCGCGTTTCACTAACCATGTTAGCATTATCAGGAGATGATTAAAACTGTTTTTACATATCTCCTGATAATGCTAATATGGTTAGCAAAATGTGCGTCGAGTGCAAAATTTCTGTTTCGGTATTGTGGATAAAACTCTGTTTTAGTGCATTTTGCCGAAGGTTCCAAACCCCCAAATTAGTCGAATATACTCAGAATCGCATAAGATGATTTATTTTACTTAGCATCATCTTATAGGATTTCTTCTTGGCCCCGAAAGTTGTAAGCTAAGAATTGCTGCTTTTATTTTGCAGCTACTATACTAACACGATTTTAACATAGATATAGACCGCTAATAAAATTTATATTCAAAATAAAAACCTGATTTTTATTATTTCTACACAATATTGGTATCACCGCACCATATTATCGGTACTCTTACGTCAACAATTGCCAGGCCCAAGATCAACTGAATTGCATAGAAAATAGATAGATATGCAAACATTTTCAAAACTAATAAGAAAACTTTAAAGGCCGTAGTTGTTTATTCAAAATTAAGTTGAAATGAAAAGTTAAATCTGAGAAAGACAATAATTATATAAAACTTTGCAATCGGTTTTAACTTCAGCAATTTTGTCACGCGAGAGATTCTTTTCAACCATCAAAAAAAGTAAAAACTGTAGTTTAGGTTTTAATATATTTTACTTATTTTTTCTGTTAAGGTAAATAATGTGCTAAATGAATAGTAGCTTTTGAGTTTCCTTCTTTTAATCTTATGTCAAAATCCCTATCTGTCAAGGCATTTAACTTCTTCAGATTTTGGTTAAATTCAGCCATGACAGAATAGTATAATAACATAATCTGGAAAGAAAGCTAGCTATTATATGTCATGAAGTGATACAAATAAAATGTTAGTTTCTCCAGTGTTACAAAATTGCCAAAATCGTTACGTTTCGAAAATTGCGTCGCATTTTCCATTGACAGGAGATTCAGCAAATTATCGCTTTTTCAAGAGAGACCATATCAAGCATCTAACTCAGTCTGGTAGTAGTTCTAGAGAACATTTGCAATAATTAAGCACTGTATCAAAATAAATGTTGTTGCTTGCCGGAGAGTGTAATTTATCCAGTTACATTATTGGGGCTCTTATATGGTATACTTCTGATTGCATATGCTGTAAAGATATTTGCCCACTTTAAAATTTCATTTACTGAATCTGAAAATAACACTTAAATTTAACGAGTATAGCTCATAATATGCCAATATTCTGCCAAGATATGTGTTTGCCATACTTTTCACACTGCTTTCTTTGTCACAATGAATTACAAAAATATGATATTTTACAATCCATTATATCGTTTAAAAACCTGTGAAAAAAATAAGTGTTTTCGCTTCGTTCAACGCGGCGCGTACATTTATAAATACAATTTGAATTTGTTACATGCAAATGCACAAGCTTTTACTTCGCTCGAAACAGGCAGAACTTTACCAATCAAAGCAAGCCGAATGAAATCAAGATGATGTAGTAAAATTTTAGCTCATCAAATGATATCACGACTATAATATACGAAGACATGGTTACAACACCTTAGTCATGCTTTTACATAACACATTTGAAATAAAGCTTAAATAAAACTACTACAAACTTCTCAATCGAATTATTTAATCAAGGCCGCTTGGAACAATAAAGATCTGTACTCCTACAACAGATTATCTTGAAAAATAATTTCTAATTATTTTAACATTTAGATTTTATCATCTAACAATATCCCAGCCAGTTGTGTAACATATACATTTCAAAAATCGTGATATCGGTTGAAGAGTCAATAAATAAACTCCTGGAGACCCTTTTCGGATTTCTGTACCTACGAGAGGGAAATAAAAACTGACCTGACCAGAGAGTGGTCGTCTCCAGTTGGCTTTTAAATGGCCCCAGAAAAACATAAAAATAAAATTTAAAATTCAATAAGCCCCCCGTCAAGCTGTCTTTCAGAATTTTAAAAGGGTCTTTTGTTTAATTTTACACTGGCTGCTTCGTTTCTATGCTAAGTGGGACAAACAAGACGTTTTTTGATTTTATCTTTATGGTTAATATTATTTGACTAAAAGTAATTTCCAGTAGCAGACGATACATCCTGATTTTAAATTTTATCAGATAAGTATAGTCACGCCTAGAATTATGCAAGATTCCGTACTCACCTGACAATATAAGAGCCTGGGGAAAACTTGCACACTAAAATATTATAATACAGGACAGCCAAAAATTAATTCTTGATTAAAGGATTCCTGAAAATTTTGTTTTGGTACTAACTATTATCTCGCCGGATTGAAATAGCGCCGTATGAAGTGACGTCTATTAAGAGAGCGTCATTGTTTAAGCCTCGTTTTGCAATAGCGTGTAATGAATGTGCACATAATAAATAGCTCCAGTAACGAAATGCCTGTTCTAATAAGTAACGCTTTAATTTAGTTCTTCAAAGTTACTAAAACTACCCAAATTAATTGAAACTCTTGAAAGTCCTTCAGATTTAAAGTTAAAAACGCTCAATTTTTAATAAATTATATTTTTCGCCAATAAATGTTTGCATTGCATAACCTTTGACGGAGCTATAATAAATAAATATTCCCCCCCGTAATTGGTTCTTCAGATTTAAGGTTAGAAATACTTCAATTTTAAATCATTTGTAATTTCCGCCGGAAAATTTAGTGTTTGTAACAAAATACCCCCAGTAATGAAATTACATTTAGCCTTGCCCCTGCCAGTTATGAGACATGTGAAAATTGAGTGCACAATTATTGTGGAGTTACTCATGTCCCAAAAAGGCGACAGAATCTTTAACATGACGCCTACCGTTACCGGATAATTAAAATGGAAGGAATTATGAAAGTGAAGTAAGTGAAGACCACCTTCACTCAAAGGAGAAACCATTGCATTTGCAAATACAGTGAAGTATCTGGGAGAATTACCCTAGATAAAACACTTAACTGGAATTCGCATCTGGATAAAATTATCGCAAAAGCGAAACTGTCACTATGGACCTGTAGACGCATTTGTGGCAAAACATAGGGCATACATCCTAAGCAAATGCACTGGCTATATGTTACGGTCATTGGACCATTGATAACATATGGAACAGTAGCTTGGTACTCTAAGGGCTTACAGAGGTCCGCAAGAATCAATTACCCACCTTGCAAAGACAAGCGTGTCTGCGCTTTCGGCACTGCACCTACGAGAGCGCTTGAGTGTTCTAGATCTGCGACCTCTCCAAATATTGCTGTAAAGGGAGGCCATATGGGCGACCTATAGATTGACACAATCCGCAGGCGATCATCATGGTGCCCATCAAGCTACAAAACGCTAAAGAACGGGACAGTGTATTGGATCTATCCTCAGATGTTATGCCTACCAAAAGTAACTATTATTACCGTGCCTATGACGTCCTCGTACCAGAGAGGAAGGAATGGGCGAGAAACTCGGAACATCTGAGAATAATAGAGAATCGTTGGTTCACTGACGGCTCCAAGACTAATGATGGTGGAGCAGCCCCTGCATGGAATAAAAATGGTAACGTTGAACTAGGCAAATATGCAAAAAATTTCAGGCTGAAGTTCAAGCCATTGATATGACTGCACAGCGGCTCATCGATAGAAACTTGAAAGGCAAGTCCATCAAAATATTATCATACAGTCAAGCGGCTTTAAAAGCTCTTGAATCTAGCCGTTGTACATCCAAGGCAGTATGGAACTGCCAGGAACTACTCATCAAACTAGGTAGAGAAAATAAACTTACACTGATCTGTATACCTGGACATACTGGATATGAAGGCAACGAAAGAGATGATGCGACTGCAACGGCCTTCATAGAACCAAAACCAGTACTAGGAATAGCTTACAATGCAGCTAAAGAAGCCCTCTCCAGATGGACACAACAGCAATTTGTAGACAAATAGTGAGTTACCGGACCTAACACATTCAAAGATGGCAGTGAATCTGCCATGAGGAGTGAAAACTAGACTACTTCAACTTGGCCGAAAGCAGGTACAGGCTGTAGTTAGCATTGTCGCACCATTGTCGGCTAACTAGCCGTTGTACACCCAAGGCAGTATGGGATTGCCAGGAACTACTTACCAAACTAGATAGGGAAAATAAACTTACACTGGTCTGGACACCTCGACATACAGGATATGCAAGGCAACGAAAGAGCTAATGCTCTTGCGCAACAGGCGGCCGCAAGCCTTCGTAGAACCAAAGCCAGTACTAGGAATAGCTTACAACACAGCTAATCAAGCTCTCTCCAGATGGACACAACAGCAATTTGTAGGCAAATGGCAAGCGTTAACGAGCCTAACACATTCAAAGATTGCTGTGAATCTGCCATCAGAAGTAAGAACTAGACAACTACTTCAATTTGGCCGACAGCAGGTACAGGCTGTAGTTAGCATGTACACTGGCCATTGTCGGCTAAGAAGCCACATGAACAAGATAGTGCTTTCCGAAGAAACGGAATGCCTCTTGAGCTTGGAGAAATAAGAAACAATGGAGCATGTTTTATGCCACTGCTCAGCAATGGAAAGAACCAGACAAACGTTTTTTGGAAATTTTAAAATGACCCTTATAGATTTGAAAACCATCCACTCCAGAAGGCTAATCGATTTCATGAAAAGGATCCAGCCTTTGGCCTAGTGGAAACCATAGATGTGAGCCACAATAGGCCAAGGATTGCAGTGGAGGATCCCATCTGAGCCCATTCACGTGTACGAAATAGAAAAATCCCAATGCGTGATGAAAACCAGAAAACACGAAGAATGCCTTCATTTCGTGTGATTCCGGTAACAAAGATTTTTCTATGGACGATATATTAACGGGGTCAAATTAAATAGAGTAATTGTTGAAAAATCAAATATTGCAAAATTAATGTATGATTATGGATTTGAGCTCAAAAAGTCAATGTGTAATGATGTATTACAAAGGTTTAGAATTAATAAAAATTTGGATGCTAATGTCTTGAATATTGGGGAAGATGAACAAAATAAAACGTTGGGTGTGTATTGGGACCCCAATAACGATTTAATTAAGTATAAGAATAATTTAAATAAGAGTCTCCCCGTTGATAAAATAACCAAGAGGACTATTCTATATTTGATTTGTCAAAGTTTCAACTTCCAGAGTTTCTCAATCAGTCATCAGATGGTACGACAAAATGCTCCCTTTTTATGCAAGTCTAAACTTTTCATGTCCTAGTAAATGGGAACACTACCAGTTATTTATCTGTAATATGTCATAAGGAAAAAGAAACATATCTAAAATTTTATCAACAAATCGAAAAGTTGCAACCCTCTCTCTCACCAGACACCATATTATCCAATAGCTGCAAAAGAGGTTTGGGAAAATATCGAAATTACGAGATGTTTATTTCACCTTGGCCAAAATCAGTGGAGACAAATTTAGAAAATTAAAGGTCTTGTTCATCTTTAGCATAGTGCATCATCTTGCTGGAAGTGTAGATCTTTGTTCAAATTTAGATGTTGCCTTGTAAGTCTCTTTGGTTTTCAAGATCATGAAAAATGGAGGGCTCTATCTATAGTTTGATTGAGCATTTCAGCATACCACTTTGCCGGGTTTAATTTCCTTCAATGAAAAAGAGCTATGATATTGATTCTCAGTATTCCCATCTAAATATTGACTTTTTGGGGATATTGAGTTGGTACTCTTTCTGTTTATTCACATTACCATTTAGGGAAAAAACTCATCACTGTAGCAAATGTTTTTTTATAAATTCAGGTGTTTCCGCAATTCTACCTGTCATGGCTTCTCGAAACTCAATTCTTCTATCCGGATCAATGTAGCCAAGCTCTTGCAAAATTTTCATTTTGTAGGGATGAAATTTATGGATATTCATTACTTCTCTAAGAGATTATCTGGATAGGCTGGTAACTGCTGCTAAATGATGCGTTGACATCTTTGCATTTATAGGAACTTGACCAATAACCTCGATCTGCATATCTTCATTCTGAACTCCAGGTCTTCTTACTACCAACGGCTCCAGTTTCTTGAAATTTTGAAACCAAATCCCTTATGTAGACGATGGTGACAGTATTGTCAGAATGCCTTCCATTAAAAGTAATGGAATTTCTCAAATACACATACCTTGAACAACATAATAGAAATAATTTCTACTTGTTTTTCGATAAAATACGCTACTTCCGAATTTCAAAAGATGCGAATATTGAAGATTTTATAAAAAAAAGAGCAAAAAAATAAAGAGCACCACAATAGTGTTTTAAATTAGCTTTGAGATCCTTTTTCATAATTTGCGTTTATCTTTTAATTTTTCCTGCCAAATTTTGCAAAAACCAGTTTTAAAACATTCCGTTCTTAAACTTCATTAATTTTGGTATCGCTGAAATGCATTTTTGATAAGCTTTCCCGAGAGGTATCACTCTGTGTAGTGCTTCAGGTGGTCCCCAATATATCTCACTTTTATTCTCCCACATTTTTGTAGAAGTGGTATTTTTTGGTTTTTTGAAATTTTCTTTACTGTAAAAAATATAGCCATTGTAAAGTTTCAGATTGTCACCCTGTGCCCTGTATAATGTTTATTGCCAGATTGAGCATATACGCCAATAAGAAGGATTGATATCTTTCAACTGGTTAAGGTTGCATTTATCTTTATTACATTTTCATTAGTTCTATGGGTAAGCATTTCAACTTCATGTTTTGCATGCTTTTCCTTGGAAACTCCTCAAAGTATATGTTAACTTTAATAATTTTTCAGAAAATAATGACAAATGAAAACATCCTTAGATTGTAAACAAATTTTATTTTATCCCTATATTCCCGAAAATTCCCCAGAACTTGGAAATAATTTCTTGTGCGCTTCTCAGATGAAGACCATGTGGTAATCAACACAATATAATATTAAGATAATCGAATAGTGTGTAGATACACAGCAAGTAGCAGCCTTCAAATTAGCAGAGATACTTATAATCAATGTTTTAATCATTTATTTGAACATTTTTGGTACACACTATAAATCTATGGGAAAAAACGATTGACGAATAATTATATGCATAATGTTGCAGAAATACCATAGTTAGAAGAATATTGTGTAGCCCCAAGCTATTATTTAAATTTGCTTTTTCCTATCCGGCTTATTTTATACATTCTCTAAGCTAAAGCTAAAAAAATATATTATATATTATATTAAATGAATAAATAATATTTTTTCCAGTTCAGTTTCATCGGTGTTGAAAACATTATAGCCTTGGCTCGCCCTTTTTTGGCAGCCTATATCTATTAACATATTTTGTGGGTTTGAATTTACAAATATTTACTTTTTGTTTAATTACGTAAAATGGTACACCTACACACCTGCGTGTTTTGGTTCCTACACTTATTTATTTCCGAATTAAATTGATTCTAACCATAACAAGCA
>MU183860.1:0-20510 GCA_016904865.1 Pissodes strobi | reverse complement strand
AGTATTCTACGATTAAGGCAATTAAATGCCTTTGAGAAATCACAGAACACAGATTCAGCAGCATCGCCATCGTCCAGTCTCTTATAAAGCCGTCCTAGAAAACCAGTCCCTTCGTGTCCTGGAATCCAAATTGATTATTTTTTAGTATTTTTTATTTTGAAATAAAAAAGGCATTCCTATGTTCAACCAATGTTCAATTAATTTGGATAGAACGGGAATAATCGCAATGAGACGGTAGCATGACGGGTTCTCCAAGTTACCACCTTCAAATAATAGGGAAAAGTACTGGAATCAATGAAATCATTTATCATATCAGTCAGGACAGTCAAAGTATTATCCGGAAAATTCTCAAATATCGTCAGCTCATCACTTCCGCAGATTTCTAATTTTTAATGTCCTTAAGTGTATATTGCAACTCGAAAATGTCAGTATGGAGTAGGCAAAACGTCTCAGAAATAGACTCCCCCTGTAGGAATGACAAACGATTCTCTTGAAAATTTAAATTAGTCATTACGACCAGTAAAATGCATTGAGTATATCCGAATCTAGTCACTTTCCAAGAATGACCCGATTTGCATATTAACTCATTCACTACCTCATCGTAATCCCAGATTCCTTCAACTTGCTCTCATAATACCCGAGATAATACCTTTCTTTTACCATCCTAATAACCTGTCTATAATTATTAAAGAAATTTGTCAAAAAAACCGGGGGAGCAAACTCTCTTATCGGACGTAGACCCTTGGATTTTTTAAAGAGACTTTTATACTTTTATTCCTTTTGTAACCTTCTCAGCCTTTTAAGTGGAAATATTTCATTGAAATTTGTTACTAAATCTCATATCCGTGAATTAGAAATACGCAAAACCGACCTCCAATAAACCCTGCACCCTTTTCGTGAGAAATGAAGCACAGGTAACCGCAGTACGCTTGTACTCCACGAATACGTGGAGGGGAAAAAGCTGGGGATCTCGACACGCAACAGCTCTAAACGAAGCTTACCACATAAAATCAGCACATACCTTGTGGTCAGAAATTATATTTTCGACAAACTGTTCAAAATCAAATAAGACTCAATAAATGATCTATCACAAACTTATGGCATTCACATCTACACGGACGGATCAAAAAGAACCTCAGGAGCTGGCGCAGGTGTTTATATATACCCGAGCTCGTCATACAAATGCAGATACCACTAGGTAATCTCAACACCATATTTCAAGCTGAACTGTGTGGCTTAACGATGGGTGCTGGAAAAGTGACGGAGAAGCAAATTACAAACAAATATATACTGTTCGTCACGGACGGCAAGACAGTTGTACAAACACTCAACAAATTTGAGACCAGAAGCTTGATGGTTAAGGAGTGCATGCATACATTCACTAAACCAGATATCTGCAGAAAATATAGTAACCATCGCCTGGAAAAAGGGCACAATGGAGACCTTGGTAATGAAAGAGCAGACACTCTTGCCAAGAAAGCGTCTTGTAAAAACCAATTGGTCCAGAACCAATACTACCACTCACCATGGACACTGTTCGCAAACAGCATAAAAAAACAGCAATTCGAGAATGGAGCACCAGGTGGAAAACGGCAGAAGGGCTTCGCGATTCCAAAGCAACACTAACAGGTCCTGGTAAATGCAAAACTAGGTGTTTTCTAACTCTCAAGGAAAAACTTGAAATTAATGACAGAAATACTTACCGGTCATTGCAGACTAAATGACCATCCGCACAAGATAGGTGTCGTTGACGACCCCTTATGCAGTCATGTCATTTTGTATCCTTGTAATTGTCTACTTCTTTTAATATTTCTCAACTGTTAAATATTACAGATATCACAAAATTGCAAAAAATAAAACAGAAATAAGATGATCAACAGATGGTTTTCAAATATATGTTGTCCTAGTTATTAATCAATATGTATTTTACTCTCCATCGCACTGACTTAAAAGCTATAACTTAATTTCATTGCTTTTTTGTTGCCCATAATCTCGGTACCTACCTAGTATCGGTGTTGGTACTCTCAATAAAATTTTCACACAACAAATTTTAACATTATTCGGTCACGGCTTAGAATATTTTTGGACGATGATTCTTTGAATGTTTCAGGTATTTCAACTTTAAATCCTATTACATGTATACATTTCAGGCCACAAAGTAACAATATAGGCTTATCATATATTGTTATATTACATTGTTATTTTCACGTTTAATCTGCCAAACATCCTAATTTAAAAAAGATCTGCCTGAACTGGCTATCTAATAAATTACAAATCCGTTTTATCTTATACAGGATTATTCACGGTCCAGCGGTACTCTTAGTGGTTAATTTCACATTAAAAAGGATTAAACAACGCTAGAAGCACGTTTTGAAACTTTAGCTGATATATTAAATGACATTCCTTGGGATTCTCAGAAGAGCAAGATTTCTTTTCAAGTTTTGTTCACTGAATACAAGGTCACGTTTGATAGAATTTCGTTACGTGTAACTCCAGTATAAAAATTATGTTTAAACTGATATAATTTGTAAAGTTTCGTGTTTCACTTATTCTTCGTCTTCTTTTCGTGAAGATTGTTAGTTTTGTAAACACATTCACCTCTGCAGATCTCTTTATGACCTAAGCTCCATTACACATTAAAGTTGATGTCAAATAAATTTACGAATCTGATCTTGAACGTAATTTAAGAATGGACTTGTCACATTTCTGTTTTTCATCAAACATTTGATCTAAGTCAAAGGCCAAATTGGCGTATTGATGAGTTAACTTGGTTCTTTGTTTACGATTTCTTTGTCAAAAAAAATTAGTATGCTAGAAGTGAAACTTCATCTGCACAAAACAGAATCATATTTTTATTTTATGCAAATTCTCTGACAAGAATGATCGATTTTTGTCAGTTTGCACAATAATTTTAATGCCAGATTTTACGTGGCAATGGTGGATATGTTGCCCTTTTTCAAAACATCTACGGCTATGTCGATATTGCCTGTGAATGTGGTCAAAATACGGACTTTTATACCATCTTGATTCTTTTTCTTCAAATGGTTAACCTACCTTAGAAGTATATAAATATTTCTAATTAAAGTTGATTTCTGCAAATCAATATCTTATATAGTTTCCTCCTAGTATTACAGCTTGTAAACGACTTGTAAATTTGCGTGCAGCAGTGGTCCCTGAATTATCAGGAGCAATTATTACACTCTGACATTTCAGACAGTACTCAAGAAATATCCTGTATATAAAATTGTTCGAATTGCTAATATATGTTGATGACACCTTCATTTTATAAGTTTCAACCAGAGTACAACTTTATTGTACTCTGCTTCAACTATGCCTTTACAGTTTGAGTAACGTTTAACGTTGCATGTAGTTTAGTAACGATATTTTGCGATCAATTCAATACTCAAATTAAGGTGATGAACGTAAAAAAATCGTATCCACTGGTATAATCCCTCAAAAACCAAGCAACGTATCATTTAAATTATTTACTAACGGTCGGCATCGTTATTTATAATGTCGCTCACTCTATTGGTCGATCATCGAATCTCCATACAAGGAAGGCAATTAGAACTAGTGAGCATTTATTACCTCATATAAAGGGCGCATCCAAGAAATTAGAAGGGAGCCACAGCTTACTTCTTAGCTAGCCAAGACCTAAGTGAATACGATAGAAATGATTGTGGTTATCATAGCAAAACTAGACTAGTTCGGTTAAAAAACAAAAATCAGATTAGCACAGAGATGAAAAATGCATTTTTGATGTCTCCCCTTGCTCTACTAATGATTGATTGAGGTCAATAATTGCAGCTCATTGACAGGAGAATCACACAGTAGTCTAGAATAACATAGAGTAAAACGATTTTAAGAGAAACACTGAGGCAGTTTGAAATATTCGTATATTTCTTCCTCTCACTTTTAGAGAAATTTCGAGTATCATCGACACTTTCTAATAGATTTATTCATCTGCGTATTTCTTTACTTCGATTGACTTCATGGTAACCAATAATTAAAAGCGAAAAAAAATTGTCATTTAAATTCAATTACTATTCTATAGGTTAGAACCAAAGTATCAGCTTTAGAATAACAATAATTTCGGTAATTATTCAATATTAATTTATGTTTTGATTTACATATATTTAAAAGGTGGCCTGAGGCTTATTAAAATTGCAAGCCAACCAAGAATTTATACTGTTGCAAAATGCTGATGAGTGTTTTTATATTTAAGCTTATCCGCAATTAATTTTATGCTATATTTTTAAAATTATATGCCCTGAATCTGAATGTTAATAAATATTAATAATGAATTGGCGCTGGCTGAGATTGCATTAGTAGCTATTTAACTCCAAACATATAGAAGTAGCAGTGAGCCCAATGATTCTCTCGAATCCTCTCCAGAATTAGATGCATGATTATGTCTGTAAGTTTCCAGAAAGAAAAAGTAATATCAAAGAGAGGTCATTTTTGATATTTTATTAGTTAGAATTTAGCAATAAAAGAATCGAAGTTCCTGGTAAAATTCATTTTCAGGAGAGGAGCAACATCAAATTTTCATTTCCCAGTCACTGAGGATATAACTTGGATGGAGAGAGAGAATATTCTTGCGAACTTGCCTTCTCTATTTTTGAATGGTTCCTCTCACATGCAGTGGCAGCTCTTTTAGAAGCACTGGTATCTGGCCTTTGAACCAATTGATTTTTGCTTATTCTGATTTTGACCCAAAGGACATTCTTAACAGTGCATTGACCGCTTCTTCAATTAGCGACAAAATAAATGATGATAGGCGATTAGAGAACGCTGAACAGCTTTCGAAAACGAGGTCATCATGAAACGACTATAACAAGCACCGAAAAGATAACTGCAATATAAAATCAGTTGGATCTACCAAGTACCTCCAAAACACTTAATGCATGTAAACTTATAGAGCACTTCTCAAAATGATATTTCATAAAATAAAAGGGTGACAAAGAGAGGATTAGAGTCAAGGATCTATACAGAGCCCCATAACTAGCCGAAAAGAAAGCATTAGAAGCAGAGCGATGCCAAACGACAAGAAAGGTTGAGGTTTCCAGAAAACAGATGAAGAAAAATGTTTGTTACAGAAAATTAAAGAAGTAGCAGTGCGCCCAATGATTCTTTTGAATCCTTTCCAGAATTAGATGCCTGATTTTGTCTTTGTAAGTTTCCATAAAAGTAACATCAAAGAGAGATCATTTCTGATATTAGTTAGAATTTAGCAATAAAAGAATCGAAGTTTCTGGTAAAATTCATTTGCAGGAGAGGAGCAATATTAAATTTTCATTTCCCAGTAACTGAGAATATAACTTGTATTGGAGGAGAGAAGATAATCTTGCTAAGTTGCCTTCTTTATTTTTGAATGGTTCCTTCGAGGGTTTCTCTCAAATGCAGTGGCAGCTCTTTTAGAAACACTGGTATCTGGCCTTTGAACCGATTAATTTTTGCTGTTTCTGATTTTAAACCAAAGGACATTCTTTACAGTGCATTGACCGCTAATTCAATCAGCGACCACATAAATGACGGCGATTAGAGAACGCTGATTAGCTTCCGAAAACAAGTTTAACATGAAACGATTGCAACAAGCAACGAAGAGATAATTGCAATTGGAAATCAGTTGGGCCTACCACGTACCTCCAAAACACTTAGTGCAAGTAAACTTATATAGCAAATAAAACCACTTCTCAAAATGATATTTCAGAAAACAAAGAGAGTGACAAAGAGAGAATTAAAGTCAAAGATCTACACAGAAACCCCAAAACTAGCTAAAAAGAAAGCAGATGAGGGAAGTGTTTGTTAAAGAAAATGAAAAAGTAGTAGTGATTGCTTGATTCTCTTGAATCCTGTTCAGAATTAGACAAGAATGCCATTAGCTTGCACGATTTTGTCTTTGTAATCTTCCAGCCCTGATATCTTACAATCTTGCCTCACACTTTCAGTCTTCATATTCCGACTACAATGAAGTTGACTTAACACACATCAAGCCCGTTGAGCTTGCTATCAGAGGTCAGCGGTCAATTGATTATGGTTGTTTTCCTGCATTGTGAAATTTCTCCAATCTTCAACATGTTTTTAAATCTGGTGACAGAAGCGACATTGCTAACTACCGCAAAATATCAATTCTCTCTGCTATTCCTAAGCTGATGACATCCAAACTGATTGACGAGATTTTTCAGACTTATAAGTATTATATTATATCATTTCTGAGCAGCTTGGTTTTTACAAAGGACGCTCAACTACCATTAACATCGCAGTATATCAATTTTTTTTAGTTTCCTGAGTCGAGGCAGGATATCAAGTTGACTCGATTTAAACAGATCTATCTAAGGCATTTGACAGCGTTTGTTATCGGCTTCTGATTAGGAAACTCTCAGAGATTGGAGTCACCGGTGGCTACTTATCATGGATCGGTTCCTACCGGGGCCTATTGATCGAAACGTTGTTCAGATATTTGTTCTATCGTTTTAGACACCTTTTAAATATTATACACTTTTTAAGATGGCTCAGGTATCCTTTGAAAATGCTCCATACATATCAATGCAGGAAGAACATATTAATGGAACAATCTTAATTGAGATTTATTCGAATCTCTGTAGCTACTACGAATCTATACATTTATTTATTTCGATCGATTTTATTACAACCAATTTCAACTATAAAAATGTGTAATTTCAAATCAATAATCCCTATTTCATAAAGCAGACATAAAGTGTCAGCTTTAGAATTGCAATCGTTTTGGGAGTTATTTAATAATGATTTCTTAGAATTGTCTTGATTTCATCATAATTAAAAGGTGGCCTGAGGCTTATTAAAATTGCAAGCCAGCCAAGGATTTATACGGTTGCAAAATGCTAATGTGTATTTTTATAGTTGAGCTTATCCATAGTGATTTGCAAGCAATATTTTTTTTAGTTTAGCACTGGAATGGTATTGATGCGTTGGAGTATTTTGTTTCGGTGATGCTTAGGTTGCCCTAAAAAATAAGTGCAAAAACATTGCCTTCGATGTCCAAAACATAATTAGAAAAGCCATGGCATAACAAAATCCAATAAACAAAGTTGTTAAACCGCAGTACGTGCAAATTATAAAACCGACTGTAAACCAGAGAAATTATTGCTAGCTAACAACAATAACTTTTTGCGTCGAGTATATTAGGGTCGTTCTCCAAAGCTTGAGCTGTTTTCTTTCACCGCATTTTCGCAATAATGATTTTAGGGTCGTGATCCTTTGGATATATCCATTGTGGCGAGTTTTTCTGATTGAAAGTATCTACTTTATCCTTATTGACAAAAGCGTAATAATGAGAAATGTGTGAATCAGACAAACTCGCGGACTTAAAAAGTAGCAAGCGCGGAACGAGAAATAATATACCTTTTATTTACTTAGAGCTAGATCTAGCAGGGTAATTAATCAGCCTTCAGTTTACCGATGTCTTTACGGTACAATGAATTGTCTGTATGTGCTCTGGTGGATGAGTGGTTAGATGCTGGACCTCTGATACGGCGGGTTCAATTCCTGTCGGTTTCTTTTTTTAAGAATATGTTTGTAAAAAGTATTTTTTCTTCATTTTAGGCATGCCTTGGGTTAGTTTTGGTTAGTTCCTGTTCTTTGAGCCCCCGTAGCGAGCGAAGCGAACGGAAGGTCATGCGTGAAGTGAAATAATACATTCGGCTGATTAAGTGGCGCGCTAGGTCTAGCCCCAGTACATTTATTTTGGGGGCGGTGGGAAATGCCCGAAAAATATTTGGGGTGCCACGCCTAAATTTGTACCCAAAAGTTGCTAAAAAACACACCTCTGTAAAAAACAAGTGCGAAAGGGTTAAACGAAGATTCGGATTCATCATGACCCCTAAACGCAAGTTACGGTTTCCCTAACGATATTGATGTATGAATTAAATAGGTCATTAGTAAGTAATTTCTTCTAACATTTTTATTATATACCATTTCTGAAAAATTGCCATTTTTTAAAAGGGAATTTATTTGTCGGTATTTTAGGAATGTCGAAGTAAACCTAGAGAACTGTGGCTGTGATTCTTAAACGAATCATATATTTTCCTGATCTAGAGAAACTGTTTAACTTGAAATACCATCAGAGGTCCAGACATTTTTTTGATTTGTCTAGCTACAAACATGACCAACAATATAAACGCTGCTGTTTAAAAGAGCTAGGTACCCAGAAAGCCAAGGTATGAAGATGTCTGAAAAGAGCGTGTGTATTTTTGTTTAGTTTTGCCTACCCTTCTTATCATCGCTTAAAACACTTATCTGGGGAGTAAGTTGTTTCACTGTAAGACTTCTCTCTTTTCATCCTCCTGCCTTCTGCGAAACGTGGTTTCCAAAAGGGACATCGTGCATGATAGGGAGTGGATGATGTTTCTCACTCCACCACAAAGAGGACATAACACTTGGGTTATGTCGTAGAACCGCGTAACTGGTTCTGGTTAAATGTTCGAAGGACCACAGCCATAGGCTGAATTTACTGTCTCAGGAAAAGTTACATTAACCCACATTAAACACAAAAGTCCAAATTTGATTAATTTTAATGTTAATTAATAAAAACGAAACGTCTATGTACAAAAGAAAATTTAAATATTGGTATGAACTAGTCAAATGTTTGTACTTAAATCTACTCTTATTCCGACACACTTAGTGTCAAATATCCACACCAATGCGTTAAAAACTAAATTAAAAACAACCTTAAATTAATCACTAATCAGTCTGATCACTACGCGTTTCTCTTCTCACTTCTTACTAACTATAACAACCAATCATCTAGAGAACTGCTTGTAAGTGTTCGAATAAACTTTGACTTCCAAAACTTCTTCCAACTTTCGCGATAATATTTAAGTAAAAACAGAGCAATACTAAAAGGGCAGAGAGAACTTCAACAGAGTAATTTAGAGCTTCAGAGATGCGACTTTAGAGCGTAATATCAGAGCAGAGCAACAAAAGGCTCAAAGGCCATTTTGTTATTATCGCATTATTAAAACAAAGCAGAGCAACTACAGGCTTGAAAGCCCGTAGACCTTACGTGACTTCTACTAACTTCTGACTAACTTAAATTTTTGGTTCTTTTCCTCTTTCCACGCACTTCTTTCGAATACATAAAGAGCTACTAACACATCAATACATTATAGAGATTAGCAAATGCAACTAAACAGAAACAGCCTGAAATTCGAGCACCGTCAAAATGACCTGTCAAGCTCCAGATAAGCGTTAATAAATAAGAGTTTTTATAGCTTTCATAATACTTGAGAATGTTTTTAAGGGTAAAATAATATTAATATTTTCAAAGAGCATTAATAAATAAAATTGGTGTGACTTTTCACAACAGTGCACATGATTCAGTCTGGTTTTAGAAAACACCTCGGAAAACACGAACACTAAACTAATACTGTTTACTACACTAACACACCGCAACACTGGACTAAAATCCACAAGATGCAATGAATCAGTGATTTAGTAATTGTGAAGAAGAATTTACGATGCGGTAAGCACCACGGGATTTGTTTTTTTATGAGTGAATAAAAATTTCAACCAACAAATTTATATAAATTATAATATTGTTAAAACAATGTCGGTTGGTTTAAAAAATAACTACAGGTAGCAATTATTGTTGAGGCGGCGCCGGCGCCTCAGTTGCTTCACCTGATCAGCCGCCATTACCAAGCTGAAAGTTTATTGATGTTTATAGTTACTATTTTCTTAGTAAATTAAGAAAGTTAAAGTACTTATTTTTTATTGTTATGACTGGTCGCAGAAAAATTGTACGACAGTCGCCTAACGGCTCGGATCGTAATTCTCATACATGATGAAAAAAGGCTGGAAATATTGTATTCAAATTTTAGGACGGCCATTGGGAGGTTGGAGGACAAATTTTACAAAATTTTCACATAATTTTGGTATCCTATAGGATACCAAAATTATCAACGAAAGATTAATGACCCTCACTCTAAATACCAAACCATACAAGTTACGCCTGATCCAGTTATGCGTGCCTACCACTGACGGAAATGACCAAGAGATAGAAGATTTATATAATATCGTAGAAAATACTATGGCCACTCTCAAGCCTAAAGGTATCGTGATAGTACTGGGAGATTTTAACTCAAAGGTAGGAAGAGCAACATCGGCCGACCATCAAAGAGACATAGTGAGTCGATATGGCCTGGGAGAACGAAACGAACGAGGCAACAGATTAATACAATTTGCTACTGACAATAATCTATGTATAATGAACACCATGTTCAAACATCACCAACGAGGTTTGTACACGTGGACATCTCCAAATGGACAACATAAAAACCAAATCGACTATATCCTCGCCGACAAAAGATGGAGAACCTCCTTCCGCAACGTCAAAACAAATCCAAGCGCTGAGTGCGGATCCGACCATAATTTACTATGGGCAAATTTTAAGATCAAATTGAGCAAACCAATATCTAAAACAAAGACCAAAAGAATTAATGCCTCGGAACCAATAATCTTTCAAGAAGCCCTCAGAAACAGTAGACCTCCCCAACTGGAAGGAGGCTCGGATCAAATGTGCAGGAGTGCTAAGAAATGGATTAAAGAAGCAGCGGACAGCACAAATGTCGCTGGTTATCAAGTGGTCAATCATTTTGAATATCTTGGATCTGTTGTCACCAATACCGGAGTTTGCGAAACTGAAATCCGTAAGCGTATCGCCATGGCACGAAACTCAACAGCGAAACTCGCTCGTATCTGGAAGGACACTTCCATCACAATTAACACCAAACTCAGGCTTATACGAACTCTCACTTTCCCCATAGCGACTTATGCAGCAGAGACGTGGACAATGAAAATGGCAGACCGTCGCAGAGTTGACGCTCAAGAAATGTGGTGCTATAGAAGAATGTTCCGAATTCCATGGACAGCACACCGCACCGACAAATCAATTCTGAGACAACTGCGAATCAAAACCAGACTATCTACTTATGTCAACCAGCAATATTTAAAATACTTTGGAGACATTGCCAGGAGATCAGAGGCAATGGAGAAGCTGATCATAGAAGGAAAAATAAATGGACGAAGACCAAGAGGACGTTCACCGTCGCGATGGGTAGACCAAATGGAAAATCTGATAGGTGAGCCTGCAAGAAGCAATACACCGCGCCCAAGATAGAGAATCCTGGAGACAAACGATTGATGGACTTACTACATGATGCCACCACACTCCTCCAAGGGGTTTACGGACGACGAACGAACCATAGGATACCTTCGACAAAGTATTACTCTCATTCGAAGTAAGTTCATAAAGTAGAGTTTATTATTCAGTGCAATTATGGAACAGTACATTAAAATAGACATATTAATTCTGGGAGAATGTAGAAAGAACTACCGAGAAGCTACGCAATTGTGAGCTGTTAGATTTACCGCCATTCAAAAATCTCATATGGCATTTAAACGATTATAAGATCGACGACGCAGTACCGGAGTCCTTCGAAATAAGAACAGACTTCGAAGACAAACAAAAACCGATAGAGTTTCTGGTATAGTAGCCATAAATCCTCATGTTGGTTGAAGGGAATTGGCCAAAAATCGGTGCTGGTTATTTTACACAAGCACAGTTTTCACCCTTACCATTTAAAGCGTCGCGCAAACCAGAGCGGTGGCGGGCGCGGTGGCGGTGGCGGTAAAATACTGTGCATGTAAGTTAATTAAAGACCGCAAACAGAGGCGATCTGGCAAATACACGTACATTATTTTACCGCCACCGCCACCGTGCCCGCCACCGCTCTGGTTTGCGCGACGCTTAACTCTTCCTCAGGAATTGTATGGCCAAGGTTTTCAAAATAGGATTACATTTTGTGGATTACATTTTGTAACTGGTTGACGAATACAATGCATTTTTAAGAATGATGGCCTTTTCTAACGAAGGCACATTTACCAATTGTCGTCAGGTAAATATTTAAATTAAGCGAAAAAAAACTAAACGCACATATTAATTTGACATTGAATTTTGTACGGGGTCAATCAATTTTGCTTTTAATAATTGAAGGTCATCCGGGACAGTTTACACTATTGGGATTGGATCCCACTAAATAGAGAAATGTATAATATTATTTTATGGAGCGATTTGTCACAACTTCTGGATAATAATGAAGATAAACAAGAAGTATGGTTTCAGCAACTTTGACAAGCTGGAGATATGCTAACTAGAATGTTCGGAAACAGATGGACTGATCGTGGTGGTTCTGAATTGTGAACTGGCCTGCAAGGTCATCAGATTTGAACTTATTCGATTTTTCTTATGGGGATTTATAAAAGCCAGCCACAACCGCAAAACATGAGAGATCATATTCGAAAACATGTAATTTAGTAGCTCCTCCAATGTTAAATCTCCTGCGCATCTCATATCAAAAAATGATTGTAAAATGTTTAGAAGTATATAGGGGTCATTTAGAACACCTTTGAAACCAGAGTCATCATTAAATTTAAGGTATTATGATAGTTTTAAGGTTGCAATCCTATTTATTCCAAAATTTGTGACAAAGGAACCAGTAGAGTCAATATAATGCTTACTTACGTAGTTGTTGACGAAAATCTGAATTATCGAAACAAGAAATACCTTTCCATGTGACATTCCAAATGATTTTTTTTAAATTTAGCCCCCAACCTCCCTATTGCCGTCCTATCCACGGGGTTTTCAGATTTTGCATTGTAATATTTGCAAATCCTCATCTTGTATACTCGCGTCTTAATAGCTATCATTAAACGTTCATTGCATAATATACTTTTAATGTTTAATCGTTTCAGTCAACGGTTTAATGAATTTATTAGTGCAATTTTGAAATAAAAGTTACTATTTATGGTAAAACTGAGTTCATTTTATCAAAATCTGTCTTGTTTAGATATGTTAACACAAAACATCATGTTTTGTGTTAACATATCTAAGCTAGACAAAAATAATATCAGAAAACCGATAACTTGACACTGGTCAAACATATAAAATAGCCCATTCTCGTCCCCCTTAATGAATTGATTATTGCTTGATGAACCTTTTCCTTAAATTACATGGGGTGGTTCAAAATTTATCAATAAAAGGGGTTTTCAGGCTCCGCATTTAGAGACCAATTTTTCTTCAGATGGTCCTCGTAAGAAAAAAATAATTATATCAATTTATGCTTGCGATTTTAATGCGATTTACTGGGTTAAACCAAAGAAAATTGTTAGTAGAAGGTTCTTTGGTTAAACCAAAAGTGACACAAATAGCTCTTTTATATTCAGTAGATACTACCAGCATCATTTATAAAATATATGTACTCTGAATTCTAAAACTAAATATGTATAAGCATTTATTATTTCGATACAAGCACAAGCCATTAATTATTTATAAGTAAAATTATTTTTATTTATTCAAAACTAACTTAAGCGAAAAAAACTAAACGCACCTTTGTAAGCACTTTGTTCGGTTTGTTTATGCTAATCGCTCATTAAGATGTGTGTTTGTCGTTTCTCTAGTTAGGGCCAATAATTCTGTGGATTTGCAAAATCAAAATATATATACGGCTAATGGTCCTAATAATAATAGTTCTTACATTAATAGTGCAGTTGGCACGAGCATTTCTATTTTGCTTTTAAATATTCAATCATTTCGAAACAAGTTTGATGACCTATTTGTACTTTTTGACGACTTGGGTTTTCCAAATATAGTTTTATAGACTGAACACTGGATAAAGCCAGAGGAACCAATGTTTGTACCATGTTATTTTTTGGTTTCCAGATTTTGTAGAATCAATCATAATCATGATTTTGATAGACTTACATTGAAGAAAGAATTTGACTTTTCGATTATTTACTCGAGTGAGGCTAGTTGTTAGATTTTTACGTATTTATAGTTCCCCAGACAGTAACTTCAATAGTTTTTTTTTATCTAGGTGAGAACACCTATTTTATAAATTTCTCCCATAATCATAATATAATTCTTGCTGATGGTGATCTTCATATAAATTTTCAAATTAAGGAGACTAATGTAGACTCGAATTCTGCCATTGTTACAAGACTGAAAACATTTTTTTTGCTGAAGATATTACATTTTCCCATAAATCATTTTATTTTAAAAATTGATGGCCAAATTCGAGTCTCCTTTGTTTGCTAATTTCGGTCAAGAAAATTTTGTTTGCGGAACATCGACAATTTATGTCAGAGTTTCGAACTATTCTTCGAGCTGTATTGGACGACCAATGCTGTTTGAATCTAATTATTTCTTAAAAAATTTATTAGTTCCATGTCTTGAGCATCGGTTGAAACTTTAGGCCGACCAGAATCAACTTTTCTTACAAGAGTTCCATTTAGTGATTTTTTTTTCTTAGGCAAC
Organism: Pissodes strobi; assembly: GCA_016904865.1. Taxonomy (NCBI): domain Eukaryota; kingdom Metazoa; phylum Arthropoda; class Insecta; order Coleoptera; family Curculionidae; genus Pissodes; species Pissodes strobi. Next base: position 6,157 of record MU183860.1, on the reverse strand, counting down.
ATAACGATGTTTTTATCAATTGTCAATCAGTGAAACAATAAAATATCTATTCTTCCATATAGAGATACATGAAAATTGTTTTCTCACATAGGCTGCCTAACTGCAAAACATTTTCACAAACATCAAATAATCATGTGACCTTTTTCTCAAAAATTAAGGTAAAGGATGAAAATATGTGAGACATAGGCCAAGCCAAGGGTAGATATCAGTTTTTGTAGTGCATTTCGTGTCCCCCTTAATCGCCAGATCTGATTACCTTGGACTATGATCTATCCCGTCAAATAATAAAATAATTTACAAAGGCATAACTATTCGAAAAGCAGAACCTATTTAATCAATTAAATCAACTAACAATTGATTTTTTGAGAGAATTGGCCATGAAATGTTTGGCTTTCACATTAGTTTATGTGCTTTTAAATGTATATAAATGCCAAAATAAGTCACGAATTTTCATAATATGTGCTTTTTAAGTTACTGCGAATTTATTTCTCATGAAAAATAAATAGCAGATTTATTTCTCAAGAAGAAATAAATAGCGATTTTCGTACTTAGTATTTCTTTTGCTAGTTGTGCGATATGATCTATGAATTCGGAATTTCTGTTGGTCAAGACGAAGGATTACTTACAATCATTAAGAAATAGTCGTACGAGAGTTAGAGTTGCCGCGAGACGAGACGAGACGAGATAAGACCTTGTCTCGTCTCGTCTCGAAATTTCGAGATAAAATTTATCGAGACGAGACGAGACAAGGCGTTATCTCGTCTCGGTATGTCTCGTTTCTCTCGACTTTTTGGGTTTTTTGGGTTTATACCAATTTTATTTTGAATTATCGGATAAATTCAATAAAAATCAGTATGAAAGTTTTAAAAACGCTCGAACCGTCAATTTTTGATTTAGTTATAAACGTTAATTGACTTTATAACTAAAATTTTAATATATACAGGGTGGCTCAAGAGTATGATAGTGTTAAAGACAAATACTATGTTATGGATGATAGTGACAAAGACAGATACAGCCACGATTCTTCCAGTGACGTTTGTGAAAGTGATGCAATCGTCGAGATGTCATCAAAAGCTTCAGCCCAAAAAAGAAAAGCAGTTTCAAAGTCAGTGGACAAACCTTCCAAAAAAACCACAAGTTGCGTCATTGGTATTCAAAAAAGTAAAGGAGTTATTGCATCAAATCTCAAAAAATATTTAGATTATTCTAAATATGAAACTATAGAGAGAACAAAAACCGGATTATGTTTAATTTGTGAAAAACTGAAAATAAAAACTTCAATTAAAATGAAAAGTGGTAATACCAAAGTCCTTAAATATCACCTTTCCAAAAACCACCCGTCAGAATTCTCAATGTTTTTTGGAGGAGACAACATGAAAAGTTCTAAACAACAGAAGACAATCACTCAATTGTTTTCATTTGAAAAAGCTAGTAGTAAGCGGGTAAGTTGTGTAATAAGTGACGTAAAGTATATTATTTCTTTTTTCTCAATAAATTTACTGATTTAGACAATGGTCATTTGCAAAATAATAACAAGTAAAGTATTTTTCAAGATAAATGGTTTTGATTTGTTGATTGATTAAAACTACCTGAGCCGGACCCATAGTTTGAGCCGAATTTGGTCATAAACACCCTGGTTTATCTAATCTTAGCTGGCAGGGCCGGACCCTAAATAAATTATTTTGAATAACGTAACGAGGTATATTTATTAGAAACCCTTTTTATAATATTTATTAAAAACCCTTTTTACAATAAAAGTAAAGTTTTGTTGTTAAAGTATATATCAGTATTGATTATTCACCGAAAGTATTCAGTTGTTTCTTTTTATTAGTTTCATTTTAAATACCTTTTTTACTTAGATTTAGAACTCAAATCTTGTTTAATTCCCTTTATTGTTAAATCCCACTATTATTATTTAAAGTCCAACCCTTTACAATATGTTTATTTATTACCAGGCTAATGTCATTGCAATGGGATTAACAGTATTAGCACAGGTAGTTTTAATGCAGTCAAAAAGTTACAACCATTTATCGTGAAACGCACTTTACCTACAACTATTTTGTAACTTGACTTTATTCATAGATATTTTGATCACTAAACTTCGTAATCGACTTAATACGGGGTCGGCTCGCTCTATAATATGTCTCTATTCATGGTATACTTGTTAAAAGATAAACTAAACTTTGATACCTAAACTTATAATACTTACCCTATTGTGAATTCAACTTGATACCTAAATATTCTCACTAAAATGTTAAATTAATAATATCAAACTTTAGGTTTAAAAATAATGTGTAATGTGTATAGGATTTGTTTTTAGTTACTTATCTATTATTATTTTCTGGTATAATCACAGTGATAATGTTAAAGTTAGACTTATTTAATATTTATTTTCAGTTTAGTCGAGTTTAATATTTTTATTTTGTTTGTTATTTTTTAAATACATTATATTTATTTGGTTTGTTTTTCTGCAATTTATTCTCTATAAGGTATGCATGTATATATTCGAAAACACCATGCAGTTTATTATTATTAAAATTTAAATTGTTTTATTTACTTGAAGTGTTTTAAATCATTTCGAGATATCTCGTCTCGTCTCGTCTCGCCTTGTCTCGAAACATTTTATCTCGTCTCGTCTCGTCTCGAAATTTGAGACAAAATGCCTTCGAGACGAGACAGAATGGCTTCGAGATGAGACGAGACGAGACGTCTCGTGTCTCGTATCTCGCGACACCCCTAACGAGAGTGTTCCAAAATAAAATATACCTAATAAATTACTGTGTTTATATAGAGTAGACAAAGTGTTAACAATGGCAAATAGTCAATACTTATGAGTAGCGTAAAATAAGGCTATTTTGGTCTGATTTTTATTTTCTTTCTGCTAAAAGTTTATTTTATTATTATTATTTTTGTATTAATTTTTGGAAAACTTTGAATTGACTTTTCCTGAAATCTTATACCTAGATTTTTAAACTATTTTTTTATTAGTTTCTACAAACCCTCTTGATTACGGAAAATGCCTTTTGCTGCAGAAAGTCGACATTTTAATTTTAATTTATTTATTTATTTATAGTAAAAATACCATTTATTTATTGCATTCAATGGTATGACAAAGTAATTAAAAATATACCTCAATGGATACACATTTAAGAAAACTTCATAGTGACGTGAAGCACGCATTTCATGATATAATTTAGCTAATCTAAACTAACCAAAACCAACCCAAAAAGATGAAAAAAAAAAGATATCTCATATGGAATTTAAGCTCCTCGGGGAAATTTCGTGTAACTGAAATCTTGTATATTTAAAAATATATATTTTTTTTACTTTCTACAAACTCTCCTGAATACGGAAAAAAAATCTGCGGAAATCAACATTTTTATTTTAATTATATTTTTATTTTTAATATCGCTAATTCAAACTAACCGAAACTAGTAATTAAAACTAACCCAAAAACTAACAATTACTTAAATCTTCCATTTGTAAAAAAATTGTAATGCTATGTTTATGAGCTTGCAGTGAAAATCTATAAGCTTAGTTTTTTTGTAAATAATTTCAGCTAAACGAAAGTTGAGCCCCTATTTACAAGTAGTTAAGAGGTTAATCATAAGAATCTAAATAAATTGACAAACATTTAATTATCATGCTATGATCTATAGCATCTTCATCTTCATTGTCGATAAATGGGCAATTTTTGCCTTGCTTCTTTTTTAAAAATTTAACTTAACTTTAACAAACTTCTGTTTATTGGCAGTTTTCCATGACATCCAAAATACAACCAACATAGAATGTTTTAATCTTTTTTCCATTGTATTTTATCAATATCCAATTACCTATTATAAATAAACGACTGATATTATTGATATTATCTGCAATTCCCATTTTCTTTTCCTTTACACCGAGTTCTTCTTCAGATTCGTTCTTCAAATCAGAAAATATCTCTTCGGCCTTGCTGCTCTCATCATGCACTGAAAACTATCTGAAAATGTTTTAGACAGTACATTTTCATCTAAATTCTTTGCAGCTGCTTTTGAGGTTGATGCTCTATAATCTTCGGAAAATATGCTTTTTCCTAGTTCGACATAATTTATTCGTTTTATCCTTTATTTTTTTTCTAAACTATCATTCCTCATTACACTCAACATATTTATGAGGACATCTGATGCATCTGTGGAAGCTTCATTGTCATTTCGATCTGCTTTAGGCAATCTTTTCTTAGATTTTTTTTCTTTTATACTGCTTATTCTTTCATGCAAAAATTTTTAAAACAAAAAAATGGATCTCTGGTTAGAGGTCCTTTGAGATCTTTAGATTTCTTTCACGTTGTAAGAATGGTTCTCCAATATGTCTTTAATGGCGCGAAGAAAGCCACATCTAGCGATTATAACAAGTGAGTTGAATTGAAAGGTAGATATACAAAATTACTCGTTCTGCAAAATAAGAAGAAAGGTTGTCCCCAATGATATTTTTTTTTCCTCTTTGTTACGAAGATTGGTGTATGATCGAAAAACAAGACAATCTGCAAAATACATCGCTTTGGACCAATCACTGCGAGAACGGTTATAACGTGTTCTCGGTGGTCCTCCTTATCTCTGATTACTTGTTGCTTCTTTTAAAAATCATTTTCTTTGAACCAGGATCATCTGTAATATTTATTTCGTCATAATTTTTAAAACAATCGGGGTTAACTCCAGCAGTTATTAAATAAATCATCTAGTGAAGGCACGACTAACGGAAATATTTGCAGCTTGACGGGATCTCAACTCATCAATGAGCATTTTCAAAACGTTGTTGGCCCACTCATATCCTGGCATGTTATTTTTGAGATATGAAACTCTACGTCCAATTTTTTCATTGTACCTTAAATCTATTGGCTTGTATGGAAATCTCCAAGTCATCTTCTGTATAGGACTTACAAGGTAGATAATTTTTACCTGGTCTTGCATTTTTTCTAACTCAGCATATAATTTCTAACCATTTTGAATGCAACTTTTCATAACAGGTACCTATTATATATTACTAGACATTCTTAAAATCCAAATAGCCCCAAAATATGGCTCAAACAGCCCCACCAAAAACAAAAATTCATAAAAAAAAACAAATATATTTTTTTAGTGAAACTTCTTGAAAGAGTTGAATAAAATGTAGTAGTAGTTGCGTAGCTCTTTACACAATCAGAAGTTAGAACCATAAATTTACAGCTAATTTTTGATATTTCTAATTAATGTTACACCGGTATTTTGTGTACATTTGCAAACACAGGTTGAACAAACAAAATTTAGAAAAAAACACAATTAGTCCCATAATACTCAAATAACACCACTTTAAGGTATATGTAAAACAATGAAAAATGTAAGTTTATCGAAAGTGACAGTTTAATTTATATTATACCCTTCGAAATGCATTTTAAAATTAATTATCATCAGTAGGATGGGCTGACTGAGTATTTAGCATATTATAATGACAATCTACCTTCTGGTACGAACTAGGAGGTACTGTTACATTAAATCTATACTTTCGTGTATATATCGGTGGTATTATTACCATCTTCTTTAGCGGATGAGTAAATATTGCCTACATTATTTTTAAATTTAAATTTGCGGATAATATATTCCCATGCTCTCTGCTCTCTAGACGATATTACTTTCTATTTTTCCATATTTGTAACGAAGAGGTGCAAACTAAAAAATCAATAAGACCAAACCTAGATATTTGCACAAATAAGTATGAGGAGTGCCGTATATTCCCGGTGTAACTAGAATAAAATAGAAAACCAAAAGAAATTTTCTCAGAGACAACAATCATTGGTTTAATTTTATCTAATATGTGGTAATATAAGGGATAGCAAAGTTTCTAGTTGGTCTATATTTTCATGCTTTCAGTTGTTGAAAATCTTTAAACCCTTTTTCAATTATTTCGTTTGGTTAATTGTTTTTATCAGAAAATTAATATTGTGTAAACCACTTTTAACATTCTTTACCGTAAAAAACTGCTAAATGTATTAAAGTGCATTCCTTCTTGTACATAATACTAAAAAGAATTCTAAAACCTGAAAGAGACAAAATACAACCAACATATTACAGTTATTTAAATTAAAAAATAGAGGTAAAGTGTGGCAAGTATAACTGGAACAGCGGAAAGAATGCGGACAAAAAAT
>MU183859.1:144214-171365 GCA_016904865.1 Pissodes strobi | reverse complement strand
GTTGATTAGACGACTAACCACAACAAACCAAATCTATTAAAATTGATAATAACGGATCGGAGCCGACTCAAATGAATGAAAATAAAATAATTTGAGACTAAGTGAAACTAACCGAAAGTTGATTGAATGACTATCCCAAACTAACAAAATCCATTAAAATTAATTAAAACGTATCGGAACCGGTTCAAATGACTAAAATAAGTTAAGACTAAGGGCAACTATCAGAAAGTTGATTGAACGACTAACCGAAAATAAGTAAATTTATTAAAATTGATTATAACGTAACAGAACCGGCTCAAATAAGTAAAAAAAAGTTGAGACTAAGAGAAATTAACCGAAAATTGATTAGACGACTAACCATAATTAACCAAATCTATTAAAATTGATTATAACGTATTGAAACCGACTCAAATGACTAAAATATGTTGGCACTAAGTGAAACTAACCGCGTTAGATCGGGGATTGAGAGACGAATCGAATACAGTTTTTACAACCACCACTAATGTTATAAATAGTAAAAACAAACGAAACTTGAGGGAATATGCATTTATGTGGTATATTTTGGTAAACTAAACTTGCGTAATCTGGTAAGTCATTTTTTACATTAGATTGTGCTAAGTGTGGGTGAGGGTGACTTAGTTTCTCACGACAGACTAGTCGTGTTTCATATCGTTAGATCGAGGAATGTGAGACGAATCGAATGCAAATGGTCATTTGCTTTTTACAACCACACTTATAACGTTTTAAATTATAAAAAAAAACGAGACTTGAAGTAATATACATTTATTTGGTATATTTTGGTAAACTAAACTTACGTAATCTAACCTGATCTCACCCAAACTTTTATCAACTATATATTTCCACACAATTATGAGTTTTCTCAGGTCTGAATTTAATAAGCGTTGCATTCTGCTTCGGCATTTTCAATCCCCCCCCCCCCCCCCCGGTTGCATCTTTGTGAACGACTGTGATTTTTTTCTTGAAAATCTGAATTTATTGAATGCAGATGTACGATCGTTGACTGGTCACAATTCATCAAATCAGCTAATTCCTTAGTTGACTGACGGGGATCGTCATGAATTAAAGCATTTAAATAAGCCTTGTTAAAATCGGTTGGCTCCTTGAACGTGGAGAGTCATTCATGTTAAAAATACCACCTCTAGAAATCATTTTCGTGCCGTACTTTCCCCGATAACGGTCTCCCCGTATACGGCGCAAATGGTTCTAACGGTCTCCGACACTTTTCTTTCTCGGTTAAACTCAAAAAAGGGATATGTCGGAAATGTTGATTTTTTCCTACCTGGCACTCAATTTTCTTTAACTGATAATTAAAACTACGTTTCTTAAAAATCAAACAATTTATGGCGTTTTTAAGAGCACAAAACTCTAACACTAAAATAACATTGACAAATAACATATACGTTTCATTCCAAGGCACCCTTGCCCCGAGGAACCGAAAACGCCACGGACTTATGCATCAACCTAATATATGTCCTAATGGGAAGAAAAAGTATGTTTTGTGTTCCACCAAAATAAACAATTTATTAAAAAAAAAACTGAAAATAATTTTTTGTAATTATGAGGTATGGTAAATGGCAAAACAATGTTTGCATAACCCTACGTCACATATTGGACAAATTGTAGTGGTGAGGCGCTCGTTTTTTTCAAGAACAATGAACACGTCGTCTTCTCTTTGTCGTTTCTTCAGGCAAGTGTTCCTCTACATTTTTCATAACTTTGATTCCCTTTGAAAGGATACCACACTTATTTCGTCGAAGTTTGACTGATGTATGTCTTTTTCCTTTTTCGATTTATTTATTTATCGTATGGCTATTAGACACGATAAAAAGAAGTAAAACAAAATTCTGAGATACAAACATCGCCAGAATATAGAAAACAGTACATATGGATATAACACAAAATATGATATAATACAGTATAAATCGTACTTTAAAGGTTACAAACGAACATCTGGTCTGTTTATGTCGTCTATCGACTCTGGGGTCGGTATAAGGAAGACTTCGGGTTCCCCATTATATGATCGTATGATACATTCTTCTGTGAAGTGTTTGATGGCTTGGATTTTTCTGCAATCAGAGAGAGAAGATGGTTGCTTGCCTCATTTGTGTAACATCTGACGTGTTGGATTCTGATTCTGTTAAGTGTGGACCATATTTTACGTGGTAGATCGAAACCCGGTGGTTTGTGGGTGATGCACGGCATGTTGTTTTGTTGTACAGTCCATTCTTGAGTCCATGCGTTGGTAAGTTTAAACCCGTCTTCCACGGCCACCCTCGTCGTTTTTGTTTGGTGGTTGTCTAGACAGAAGTCGGTTATGGTTGGCATCCTCGATGTCCTGATGAATGGATAAAATTCTATTGTCCACGATCTTTTTATACTCGTTTGTAAGAGCGTTTATTCGTCGCAGTTGAGGGGCTGGAATGTGGCTTAAGACTGGAAGCCATTGCGTGAGGGTTGGTTTGATGACACCAGCATTGTGTCGTTTAGCTGCGCATCTATTTTCCGTATATGTATGCTGTTTAACCAAACTGGAGCGCAGTATTCAGCAGCTGAAAAGACAAGACCCAGAGCAGAAGAACGTACAATGTAGGCCGGTACTCCCCAAGTTGTGCCACACAATTTTTGGATAATGTTGTTTCTTGTTTTTAATTTTTGAGCAGTTCTCGTGAGTTGCTCTCTGAAAGATAGTGTTCTATAAAGGGTTGTGCCTAGGTAATTAGGTGTTTTATTGTGGCTAAGTATGGTGTTTTCAAATGTTGAGTTCTCTTCTAGCGAGGTGCTTATTTAGGTGAAAGCAAGTAACGTATGTTAGCTGCTTTCTTTTTGGTGGCGTTAGGTTGGAACCTGCACACACTACTTCCAGACTCGCGTCAAGGTCTCTTTTGATCATTTGATCGAACTGCAAATTATTGCAAGTACACAGTTATTAGCGTAACCAAACTTCCTCGATCTTATTTCTGGCATGTCTGCAATATACAGGCTAAAGAGAAGTGGAGCAAGGACTGATTCATGTGGTAACCCGTTCTTTAGTTTCCTTGGGGAGCTGATTTCGGATCCCATAGCAACTTGAAACACTCGGTCGTCCAGCGTGCCATCTACCAGTCGGAATGCTACTTTGCAGGGGATTACATGTAGGAGCTTGTATATCATGCCCTCTCTACATACTGTGTCGTATGCCGATGGGTCGATAAATGCAGCTGAGGTTTTAAATTTTCTTTGAAATCTTGCCTGAATGTGGGTGGTGATTGATAAGACTAGATCTGCACAGCTTCCTCCAGGCCGAAAGCCCGCCTGTTCAGCCGGGATCGCTTCAAGTATTCTTGTGCTAATTCTGTTATAGGCAATCCGTTCTAGCAGCTTATAGGTCATAGACAACAGAGCTATTGATCTGTAACTCTTGGGTCTATCAGTTGGTTTGCCTGGTTTTAATATTGCATTATCTCCGATCGTTTAAATTCATTTGGGATTTAGCCATTTAGTATAATATCTGAGAAGGGAGCCATCCAGACTTTTTCGTATTTGCCACAGTTTATTAAGAATTCAGGGTGGATATTGTCAAGCCCTGGAGCTTGACATCTTTAAGGGCATTTGAAACTTCTTCGCAAGTATAAGGGCGAGAAGGCACTGTTTCTGGGGCTTGAGCTTTTAAGGTTTTGAGTTCTAGTTTTACCTTAACTGAATGTTCCTTATCCCTGGGTGTTCTGGATGTCGCTACTATGTGTGAAGCAATAGCGTTTGGGCTGACAGTTATATTTTGTTTTTGTCTGGGGGCTCCGCCCCCAATTTCCTCAATAGTACCCACGCTTGTCTGCTCGATGTATGGAAGATCAGGCTTTTTACGGTTTCTGTCCACTTTTCTTGGCTCGCCGCATCTAGGCTATGAAGTAGGTCGTCTGCTATTTTTGATAAGATCTTCTGACAAAGAAAATAGAAAGTTCAATAGGTGTACTTTTTTGGGACCGACTTAGCTTGTATATAATCCAGCTATTTAGTACAGAACTCGTTAGCAATCGGTAAAATACTTTTTTTCCACCACTGCTCCATGCTTTTCTACCCATGTCGTATACACCGCTTATTTGATCCGCCAGATCCACTCCACCCATTATTTTTTTACAAAATGCAATGGCACCATGACAGGGTGCATTAACTTTATTGCTGATTTGTCATTTCTCTTTACACTGTCCGAATCCTGACAGTTACTCAACAGAATAACCTGTTTTGTATCTTGTCATTTGATTGCGATAGAGCTTGACTGCTGAGTCAAGAATTCGCATTCACCTCTATTCATCTTTTCGGCCGTCCGTACTGCTGGGTACTGAAAAGACTCCATCAAATTTACCGAAGTAGAAAATCGATCAAATGAGAGAACTACATTTGGATTTTTTTATAGTTTTACACAGATTTTTTACTACTGTTTCCCAAAGAGTATCGATTCTCTCCGGGTTATCCTTGTCGGAGTATACATTTGTATCATATGTATATCCCGTTTCAGCATCATATCAGCACCATAATTTTATACCACTCTTCACCGGTTTTTGTGGCAAATACTGCTTCAAGGATGACCTACACTTGAACCCCACCGTGCTCTCGTCAATGCTTTGGTACGTACTATCAGACGGGTACTTCTGAAAAGTATATTTCAAACAAGATGTACGTAGTAGATTTTATTAGAGCCCTCTGGCTTTCTGGGACTGTCGAAATAACGTTTGAACAGAAATAATAAACACTTTTATTTCTAGATATGGTTGAAGGAACATATCACTTTGTTTCTCAAAAAGTGTTGAGATGATCAATACTGCCGAAGTTTTGGGACTTGGTTGCAGCACATCACTAATGAGCAACCGATAATTTCTCCTGCATCAGTAAAAGTGGCAGACTTATTATTCTTGCGAGCATAACTCTAAATCCACCTTTCTCTTCGGAGGCATCGGACGACTTATAAAACTCGTCAGATTCATCACTGTTGTAAAAGGAGTCTTCTTGTTATGAGGACTCCCCGGAAGGGCTATTGCATTCATCAGATAGAGATAGATCTTCTATATTCTAGCCAATGTCCTCAAGTTGAGATTTAGTTTCTTCTTTTCATACTGTAAAAAACCATTGGATGTAAATAACCCAATCAAGAACCCCAGTGGCACACATGCAGCATTAAATTAAACATTGCAACATGATCAGCTGATAAATAGCCAACTTATCTGAAAATATCGTTCCAAAAAACGACACTAACTTTGCAAAATTTTCTCAAAAACGGGTTACGTACAGTTTATTCGCTTTTTGCAAGCAAACTGACATGCTCAGTGTGTCGCTGCAAAAATAAGCCAAATACATAAAATATAGTAAAATTACCCATTAGAACGTGATTTCTATGTACTACTGGGACTTATAATAGGGCACATTGGATATTTTGGAAAAATCCTTGGGATCTATATGTCCCGGTGAGCCTCAATGGGTTAAAATGGTTGCGAGTGGAAACTTGGGATTTGGCACATTTGGCGGCAGCCGACGGTCATTTATTTTTGTTGATGCTATTTTGCATTTCCTAGTTATTACGTAACATGTGCAATTTTTCAAAATTTTGCTTTGAAACACTGTCGAAAAAAATAATTAATTTTAATCAAAATTTCCGGAATTATTTCCTCGGATGGTCTTCCAAACTATATTGAAAGTGGCGAGAACCTTAAAAAGACCAGCACTTTTTTGAGAATGCATCTTTTTGAAAAAGGGGTCATTTTGGGTCGTTCTAGTGCCCAATAAGCAATGAGGATCGAATATTACAGTTCGATAGGGTATTTCTAGGAGAAAAACTCTATAAATGCTTCTCTGTTTCGAAAATGTCGGGAAAATGGAATTTTTAAGTAAAATACAATAACATCAATTATTTATAGGTCAAAAAAAGTAAGGTTTTTATTTTTTTTCGCATATTACAACATCACATTATTGCTATACAATACAAAATATCATCAGATCCTTTGCTATTTCCTTCCTAGCCTCCACTGCAGTCTAATGCTTTATATTGCTTGACATCCTCTTAAATTATTTGAGGGTTTACTCATGAGAGTCTGCTGCAGAAACTAGTACGAACCTCCACTAATGCTTAGTGTATACATGTAACAGAAAGAAAATTTTTATACATTGTCTTAGTACTATTACAACCCTAATTCTAAATTTTCAATATACAAAGAACAAATAGTATGTAAAGTTCTATATTATTCACAAGACGGTCCTGTCTCCTAGTATTTTACTTATCAATATTGAAGTTTTACTCATCCTATTTCTACGCCTATATTTACCAATGTTTATTTATAGCGTCGATTGGCTAATAGGCGCCTATTAGTCAATCAACGTTTATACACAATTTGCCGACTTTTTATAACATATTGATTTTTGCATTGCAATGCTATCTCGTTTGCTTTTAATGAAATATGCTTATTTCTGGTTTGAACAAGTGCTAGTTTCAGCTTTCGAAGGATGCGTCCAACCTACGAAAGTTGATCTTTGAATTATAACATTTTTATCACAATTATATGTAACATTAATAAATACAAAATTTATTATATTTTACACTAATTTTTTCGCTACTTTCTTTTGGCTTGTCTCTTACTTCTTGGTGGCTAGATTGCATTCTCTGGAAGCTGCAGCGAAAGTATCCATCTTTGCATCGTGTATCTTTGTTGAGTATCGATTTGCCGGTTTTGCCCCGTCTCTAGTTGAGTGGGTACTCGGAGAGTGCTCATGCTAGTGTCACCGGTCATAGTGCTCTTTTTCTTTCTTATGATTGGTACCCCTGTCAAGTCGTCGACCTTTGGTGCTTGTTTCGTAAAAATGCTGTCGTGGTCATGATTTCTTTCTAAGGTGGCGTTTGGTATTGCGGTACTGCCTAGATCAAAAAATTATATTACAAATTCTTGAATATATAAAAAATAGTAAAGAATATTGTTTGATTGCGCATCTTTTGTTCGGCTTGTGTTCCTGCCGAATGCAGTTTTGCAATGTGACCATGAATTTGCCTATGATATATAAATTAGGCAGGTACTACCACAGATAAGCGTTGTATTTCCTATAACCATTATCTGCGGAATGTTAATTAATGAGAATGGATGCTAGATCATAGAAAAACTCTAATACAAGGCTGTTTGATGCATGTGTTTGATTTCTTGGAAAAATTTCGCGTGGTTTCTTTACTGACTGCGAGGTTAGAGTAGGGTCAGAGGGGTGTGGTCAGTGTCAATGACCCATTCGGCCTTGTACTCCATTTTATGAAATTTGTGGCTCGGATATTGGCAAGAAAAGTTTTATAGAAATGTTATTTATTCCAGTCCAGACATCTATTACTGCCAGTTTGACATGAAAGCTATTATGTGAAGATTAATTTTTACTTTTTTAAGTTAGAGAAGCATGGAATAGGAATACTAAGAGTCCGAGGAGCTGAATGGCTTAGTTAGGTTCTGGTTAACTTGCATTGCTGATATGTTATTATTCCCAGCATTCTCCAGTTGTCCCCTGTTTTTCCATGGAATGGAATGGTCGTCTTGCGCGGGCATATTGCCCGGCGCTTCCACCATACCTGTTATGCAATGTTTTTATCCCGTGGCGCCACGACTCTATTGGAGTGCAGGAGAGTAGCTCAGATCCAGAATCGCTCTACGTCAGGTGAGAAGAGATTATAAAGAAAGCCTTCGGATAAATTCTAACAACCGTATATTGGTCAAACATAACGAGAAAAGATTAACAATGTTTATCGGTCAGAAATGTTGATAAGATTATATCATACCCAAGTACTAATAGTAGAGTGCCCAACGCAGTAAAAGCCTTCTATAAATGATTTCTGTGGGCACCTCGGGGTTACAAGCTGAAATTTTCACAGAATAAATGCTTTATTATATTAATTCAAAATCCGAAGGTAATAAAAAATCATAACGGGCAAAAGGGCAGTATACCTAAAAATCGAGATTATTATATGAACGTGTACGATATTAAATTATGACTGTTTCATATATCTATTTCATCTATTTCTACATTTTTGAACGAATTATATTTTTTTATCATTGCTTGAAATATGCAGATTACATTGGCCCTTACGGCAAAATAAATCAAAAAATTGAAATATCTGCCTTCAAACCTGGGCAAAATCTGATTGAAATATACTCATTTTTGTATTCACCTCGCATTCTTTCCGAAATGAAGGCTCAAATCAAAAATTTTTACTCTTGCAAAAAGTTTGTCTTAAGTATTTAGAATACACAGGTGCATGAATATATATTTTTTTCTCAAATGGTAATGGAAAAATAGAATTAAACCTAAAAAAGTAATCGCGACCGTCCGATCTAGCGCTTCCCGAGTACCCTTGTATCTCACTTTTCTTCATAGCTTCCTCTCTCTCGCGCCTATTGTAGCATACAATAAGTGCTTTTACACCATTACGGGTTAGAATACTAATAATATTAATAGCTATTATTAATTGAATAAAGTCAATGAAGACATTTTCGATTATACTGATATTTATTTTTCCTATACGTTGCTAGGTAATAAAGAAGTAGAAAAAAAAATCAAATACTTAATGCAACTGCTACTAAAAAAAGACTAGCTTTTATTCAGAATGGAAAAACTGAAAATGTAAAAAATCTTTATAATAACAAAATCTATTTATCTTCAGTGTCTGTATCTTCTTCAGGAATAGACACAATGACTTCAATATTGCCTTCCAGTACTTTTTGCATGATCCTATGCAACCTATTTAATTTCTTCTACGTCTACAAGCTTGCTTCCATACAATCTAATAAAAAATTATTTGATTAAGTTTTATTATGTACCTATTTAATCTAATAATAAGTTACCTTCTTACATCCAAAACCGTGAAATTTTTTTATCCACTCTGTTTTTAGTTAAAAAAAAACAGTTAACGAACTTTTTATCTGAACGAGCACTCTGATAAAATGAATTTCAAGTTCGCAACTATAGTGGGGGATTTACCAATAATTTTGATAAGAAAACAAATTGCGAACCAATTGACAACAAATTACTATCCTCTATAGTCACGAAGAAGCTGATACTAGGATTTTGTTGCATTATACTCTCTGCTAAACATTGTATGTATTATTTGACATGCATCGTGGACTCCAATGACACTGATGTACTTGTACTTCTGGTACATATTAAAAATATATTTTTCTAGAGAATTTGGGGTGAAATGTGGAAGAGGAAATTCGGTGCGATATGTGGCCGTTCATGACATCAACCAAGAAGAAAAACTTGCAAAAAAATTACCTGCATTTCATGCTCTAACGGGTTGTCATACAACCAGCCAGTTTTCAGGATTAGGAAAAATTTAATGTTGGAAAATTTATCTAAATTATTCCGATTATTTAGACGGTGTTGGGTCCAGGAATTTTCAGATGACATGTTCAATAACATAGAGAAATTTATCATAAAATTATTTTCAACAAATCCAAATATTTCGTCTACTAATATTTTCAGGACACTATTGGCCTATTCATCGCTAATTGAAAAAAGTAGCCCCTACAAAAAATAGTTTTAAATTTCGCAGTATGAGAGCACATTATCAAACTAAGGTGTGTTTCAGGTCTTTAGAACCAAATCCCCTATTACCAGAGTGACAGAATGCGGATGGAAATTTGAGGAGGCAGGTGATATCCAAATTATCCCCAATTTTAACAACACCAGCATTTCATTCGCATGTAAAAGTATTTATTGCACGTGGATGTATAAAAAGGTAAATTATTATTAGATTAAATAGGTACGTAATAAAACTTAATCAAATAATTTTTTATTAGATTGTATGGAAGCAAGCTTGTAGACGTAGAAGAAATTAAATAGGTTGCATAGGATCATGCAAAAAGTACTGGAAGGCAATATTGAAGTCATTGTGTCTATTCCTGAAGAAGATACAGACACTGAAGATAAATAGATTTTGTTATTATAAAGATTTTTTACATTTTCAGTTTTTCCATTCTGAATAAAAGCTAGTCTTTTTTTAGTAGCAGTTGCATTAAGTATATGATTTTTTTTCTACTTCTTTATTACCTAGCAACGTATAGGAAAAATAAATTTCAGTATAATCGAAAATGTCTTCATTGACTTTATTCAATTAATAATAGCTATTATTATTATTAGTATTCTAACCCGTAATGGTGTAAAAGCACTTATTGTATTGTACAATGGGCGCGAGAGAGAGAAAACTATGAAGAAAAGTGAGATACAAGAGTACTCGGAAAGCGAGAGATCTGACGGTCGCGGCTTGAAGAAAATTACTTTTTTACATTTAATTCTATTTTTCCATTACCATTTGAGAAAAAGGAAATGTATTCATGCACCTATGTATTCTAAATACTTAAGGCAAACTTTTTGCAAGAATAAAAATTGTTGGTTTGAACCTTCGTTTCGGAGAGAATGCGAGGTGAATACAAAAATGAGTATATTTCAATCAGATTTTGCCCAGGTTCGAAGGGAGATATTTCAATTTTTTTATTTATTTTGCCGTAAGGGCCAATGTAATTGGCATATTTCAAGCAATGATAAAAAAATAATTCGTACAAAAATGTAGATGAATTATATATGAAAACATTCATTATTTAATATCCTACACGTTCATATAATAATCTCGATTTTTAGGAATACTGCCCTTTTGCCCGTTATGATTTTTTATTACCTTCGGATTTTGAATTAATATAATAAAGCCTTCATTCTGTGAATATTTCAGCTTGTAACCCCGAGGTGCCCACACAAGTCAAAATAAGTTATAAGTAGCACTCTACTTAAAGCATATTTAAGAATTGTTTATAAGTCTTTGGTCACTGTTTTATAAATATAGTTTTTTTAAGAGTTTGTGTGATGCTTCATTTATAGTTAGTTTGGATTAGTATCACTTTAGATTTCCAATAAGAGTTTGCACTTAATCTTTGTACTTGAATTTCACTGATTTTTCACTTTGAAAATTATCTTTTAATAAATCTCCTGTAGATTCGACTTTTGATACTGAGGGCAGACGACCCCTGAGTTCGCGGGCAATATGCTCGAGCAAGACGACTCAGGTAAGGGGATTGAGTCCGCGGGCAATATGCTCGAGCAAGACGACTCGGGAAAGGAAATTGAGTCCGTGGGCAATATGCTCCAGCAAGACGACTAGGGATTAAGTAAGACACAAAATCTGCTGAACTGAAGGTTCGGTAGCGTATTTATATCATAAAATCTGCTGTGCGTTGCATGTTTAAGGTTGAGAGTCGCTCGCGTTGCCTGCTCGTGTTGTTTATAGTTTGCCTTTAAGGTTTAAATAATAATTTCCACGTTCAAGTTCAAACTTAGGACAGGGTGATATTTATTTAGTAGTTTATGCATCTAGTAGTTCACGACACTATGGCGCCGGTGCAGTATCGTGTGTATCCTCGCCAAACTTTCGACCAAATCGTACAACGCCGTCGTACGATCCTGTTGTACGACGCCGTAGTATCGTGAGTGGCCCGCTACCCGCTACGTCTAATTATTGTGGTACATAAAATAAATTACCGGTTATATTGTCACGAATTGTATTTTTTACTGTGACGCCACGTCTTATTTAGCGTGCAGGAGAGTAGCTCAGATTTAGGAACGCACTACGTCAAGTTGAGAAGAGATAATAAAGGAGACACATCGATTAAAACAATAACAAGTTTATTTACAAACAAACGTAACAACGGTTAGGCTTTATACTAATAAAGGCGTGTTTAAGTTTATAGCTGAATTAAGAGTTTACACTATACCCAATTAATATTAAATGCATGTCTTCTCGAGGGAGGCTTAGTTCAAAGTTTTTCTAGAAAGCGACGTCACTTTTATCAATAAAGTTTATGTGAGCAGAGTTGTCTTTTATTTATGTATTCGTTGATATTTATAAGGTATTTAAAAATCCCCAAAAACTATCCCTTTACTGGAAATTCTGATACTTCACTCGTAAATTCGACTTTCTCTACTTTTAGTAGCCCCTAGATGCCGTATACCTGTGCATACGTCCATCGAGGTTAGGTAAGGACCTGGTGCCCTATGCCTGTGCATAGGTGTTCACAGATATGGGGGTTGTCGGATAGAACAACTAGAAGTGTACGCACCTGTGTGCTGTACCGCAACTAGAATGAGCGGAATTGAGAGACCCGAAAGCCTGATGAATTTGGCGTTTACCTGCGTATTTATATGTTACAAAATGCTGATGGCTGCACCATTTAGGATTAAAATCGCTCCCGTCGACCGCTCAAGTTGTTTATAATTAACAGTGAATGTTTATATAACGTTTGTCAAGTTCAAGTTCAAACTTACGACAGGGTGATATTTAATTAATGCTTTTAGGTAGTTCACACATTCCCCCTCCCTGATAACGTTGGTCCCCAACGTTTTAACCTGACTTATTTGCTTTAAAAGAAAGAAAACAGACCTCATTTCGAGAAGACATAAGACATATTGCATTGCACCTAATTGTATTATAATTTAATATATATTTCTTCAGTGGACTTGTTCTGGCTTAGGTCCATCCATTTGCATTTCATTTTGTAGTCTCTTATGCAGTCGTAAGTTCTTGTGTGGTTTGAGTCGCTCTTTGTGCTAGTTACAGGTACATGTAACAAAAGAAAAATAGTTTTACAAGTTATATTAACAATGTTATAATCTTAACCTATGTTTTCTTATTTGTGACGTTTTTATTTGTCTTATGATGTATTATTGCAAAATTTATTTGCTTCTATGGCAAACAACGTTTGACGTCTTAGTATTCATTGTGTTAATAAAGCAACTACGTGATAAACGTATTATTTAAACACGGTTCTGATTTTTACCTTATTACTAATTATAATATGTGATCAAAAATTCTCCCGATTTGATTTCTTTAATCTTACTGGCCTATTATATCTTATACTTAATGCAAACCTATCCGTTTTGCGAGCAACGCTTTCCTTCCTTATACTGGCTTATAATGCCATTTATTTTTAAAACTAGAGTTTTATGTTTATGTAAAATCCCAAAAGTTGGTCCTGTCTATATTCTATTTAACCATTGTTATTTATTTCTTATTTTTATATTCATTATCTACAAATTTATCAAACTGTATAGTAAAGAGACGGTCCCGTCTACATATATAATATTTGCTAACAGCATTATAGTAGTTTATTGACTCAGTTATATTTCTTCATCTATCCAAAACTTGCTGACATTGTATAATCAAATCACTCAATTTATTTTACTTGCTGACCTAATTTAACATGCTAGCTTTGTTTAAAGAAATAAAATATTTTTGCAACATATCATATGTCTTTATGAATCTTATTATTTTTTCAAGTTACTGCCTTGCAATGCGATCTTGTGTCACTTTATAATAATGATATTCAAATTACATTTCTATTATAACCATAAACATGATGTGAATTAACTTTAATAAACGAAAACTATACGTTACGCTTTTAGCTGTTTCTCATAGATGGCGACTGGATAGTCATTGTTTGCATTTTCCTTCGCTGTCGGACGTTCCCTTTAAGTAGTTTGCTTTTGTGTTGCGGACTGCTTGTTTATACAAAGCTTGGTAGATGGTGCTCCTGTCTGTCTGTCGTAGTCTCGTAGTGGGTTCTTTGAATTCCTTGATCCTTCAATTGATGGGTGTGTCAAAATGGCGTCGGCTTGATTTTCTTGCTTTTCTGTTTGTCGGCATTCGATGAGCTAAAAAATACAATCAAATATAAGTATCGTGAATATTGAGTATGTGGTGACAGTTTTACTGACAAATGTGCCTTTTTTTGGTCGACTTGTGCTACTGTAGTCTGCACACATTGACCTGAAATATGACATAGGCACGAGATTTTTGGCAATATTAGACACTTATTTGACTGGCAAGATTTGATCTGGAATAGAGTCTAAGGTTTGTTATTATTCAATTATTTATTAAATTATCTAATTCGTTGTGTACTGCTGCAGGTATTTCATCCATATATTATAATTTATTATACTTTTCTATCTTCTAGGAATCCCTAGTCGAAGAATGGGGACACTTCTGCTAGTGATTGTTCGAATAGCTAAGTCCTGTATGGACTCGACTGGTGCTTTCTAATGGCTCGTGACTGGTCCTGGATTTGGATCCATGCAGCATGTTCTCAAGGTAAGGTTATATATACATTATTTACAATTTCTTACTGCTTTTCTATATACTTCTTGGTATCGCTTACATATACATTTTCCCATATCTTTATTTTATTCTATGTTTCTTATATTTACTTTCCATATCTAGTTTTGCTATTTATTAGGTATTCTATGTACCTATGCGATGCTATCTATCTATGCTTCATTACGTGACTATTTTTATGTAAAAAATATAGAACATTACATATATCCACGTATGCTCTATTTTGAAAGTATTTTCAACTAGCAGTTTAAGAACATATGTACAGGCGAAAAAAATTCTAATATGTTCAACTTTCCAATGCTTAAATTCTTTGCTGTGACGTTCTTTTAGATAATCCGTCGTTGCAGTCTTATTTAGGCCGGAGAACACTTTACTCTATAAATCTTCCTCGCATACACATTTATTCCTCTTGTATATATCCTTGATTCACAGTTTCAACGGCAACTCAGTTTTTCACCTATTTATTTTGCATACATAGTTTACTAATTACTCAATAATATTCACTTAACACGACTTGTTCTAGATTCATTTGTCTTCATAAATCCTATGTTCTATAATATGTTCATTTTTTTATATAGTTTATTAAATTCCCAAATGTGTTTATCTATATACTTGTCTTATTAACACTCAGGCTTATATTATGCTATGTTTCGCTATAAATATTCTGTTTCACCATGTTTCACTATATATTTTTCTTATTTATATTTTAAACTCCTAAGTGCCTTGTATATATAATATTCTATGAGCACTTGGGTTTTATATTTACATTATTTACATTTTGAAGCGTCGGGTCTCTCCTGGTTTTTGTGTTTGTGCTTAGTTTCTCCTGCTTGCTCCATGGTTTCCTTTAGTTTATCCCATACAAATCTGTTGTATTGCTCCATTTTGATATTTGCTCCATATAATTAACTATATATGTTTTTTTGGTATTGACTTATCGTTTCTACCTTCGCCAAAAATAGCTAGTCCCACAATGTAGTTACCTTCTTTCTTTCTTTGTTCCAGGTATGAACATGGACCTCGAGATGGCGCTTGTGACGTCAACCGCCCGTAGATGGCGGCACTTGACCGTACTTCGGCGACCGTCCGTGGATGCAGCACGTGGCCTTACTCTGACTTCGGTGACGCTGACCGCCTGTAGATGGAAGCACTTGAGCGTACTTCGGCGCGTGATTCGAAATTAATGTGTGTTTATTATATGTATATATTTCATGCAATAGCTAAACTGGCCTAGCCTGCATTTATTAAATGTTTAATTACTTAATGATTTACTTGATTTTGTTGTTTAATTTAATTTTTGTGACGTAGATTCTTTAAGATAGCGGCACTAGGCCCAAATAATACTAAATCGCTTGGCGTGTGAGAGGGACGCTTAATTTAAATTGTTTCTGGAACGCGACGTCACTATCTTAGATGTGACGTAGATGAGTTATGAGTGTCACGACGCTCAATTAATATTAAATCGCTTGGGAGGGAGGCTTATTTCAAAGTTTTTCTAGAAAGCGACGTCACTTTTATTAATAAAGTTTATGTGAGCGGAGTTGTCTTTTATTTATGTATTCGTTCTGATATTTATAAGGTAAGTATTTCTGGTTTAAGTTTATCACAGGTTGCTAAGGCACTTTCACTACTTTTTTTAAAAATCCCCAAAAACTATCCCTTTACTGGAAATTCTGATACTTCACTCGTAAATTCGACTTTCTCTTCCTTTAGTAACCCCTAGATGATGTATACCTGTGCATACGTCCATCTAGGTTAGGTAAGGACCTGATCGCCCTATGCCTGTGCATAGGTGTTCACAGATATGGGGGTTGTGGGATAGAACAACTAGAAGTATACATACCTGTATGCTGTACCAAAACTAGAATGAGCGGAATTGAGAGACCCGAAAACCTGATGAACTTGGCGTTTGCCTGCGTATTTATATGTTACAAAATGCTGATGGCTGCATCATTAAGGATTAAAATCGCTCCTGTCGACCGCTCAAGTTGTTTATAATTAATAGTGAATGTTTATATAACATTTGTCAAGTTCAAGTTCAAACTTACGACAGGGTGATATTTAATTAATGCTTTTAAGTTGTTCACAATATGATTATCAATAACTACCGGCTATAAATATAAAAAAAGTAAAGCGATTAAAAAGGATCAAAGAACGACCAGATACTAAACTACCCCTGATTATGTTCCATTTACACTTCCTGAATTCACTAGAACGTTATCAAACTGGTAAAATTATGATTACAATGTTTAAAAAAAACTCCAGTAAAATCTAAAATGAAATAATCTAGACGTAATTAAAGTTGTCGATTTTGTTACAAAAAATCTTTAGAATTACCCTAAGTTAACGTGAAACTAAATTATCGTTAATATATAAAAGACGAATAAAAAAATCAGACCTGAAACAGAGAAGTCTTACTTAATGATGAATTATATATGCAGAGACAAAAAAAAGTGTTTAGTTTTTATGACGGTATATATTAACAAAAAATTCTTAACTGACCCCCATAGTTCGTTTTGCGGGGCTAATCATCAACAAGGACTCAGGGACAGATCTCCAGGCAACTCCCAGAAGAAAACTTATACAATGGACTTAAAGAAGGACCATTCCACGCCTACATATCGGACAGCACGAGGGACTTCTTAGATCCAAAAAAGGTACGAAGGAAAAAAGAAGACTCGTCATGTAAAAAAAAACTTGTAAAAACATAGGCATATTCAAGTGCAAATAAATAGAAGGAAAATCGTATTAAAACCAAAAGCTGATTCTTTTCATTAATGCATGAACTTTAATAATTATGGCAAACATTCGCATTATCGATTATATTATAAAATGGATATTGTAATCCTAATACCCATACATGTTCAATGGCTTCAAATACATAATTCAATCGGCATGGGATTGATAAAGTCTAAACTCCTTCAGCCAATTTCTCCAATTCGCTAAATTCCGTGATCCTATCAAAGACTAAAATAATTACATGTCTGAAGTGGCTCTTGATCATGATACCTTTGGGAATTACACCCGAATTCCCAGCATTTTGTCAGTTAATTTGCATGCCACGCACTAATATAACCTATTACTTTTGGGATAAGCGAGGAGCGTCATCGGCTGAAACTTGATACAGGAACAGTGTCTGGTTAATCCATAGTTTATATAAGCAGGTATTTAGGAATATTACCGGCTCATAATCAAATGTGAATTATTGTAGGGTATACGAAGAGAACTGGAATTAAACAGTGGCGGATCCAGAAACCAGCTGAGTTGGGAGGGGGCTACTTACATTCAGGGTCCTACAACTTGTATCTAGGGCAATTTTTTGGGCCGAGAATGATGTCGGTTTCTAAAATCCTCCTGCAGAATTATTTTTAGCATTTAGAGGTCACGAAAAAAATTTTTAGATGAAAACAAATCACTAACTTTGCTTTTTAATCTGCTAAAAATAATAAAAACTAATCCTATGGCATATCAGGGTACCTACAAAATAGTGAAAGAATAATATAGATGTAACTCAAATAAACTATTTTATGAATGAGAAATGAAGAAATTTAGACCTAATTAGAAATATATCTAAAATATAGCAAAAGTATTTACAAATTGAATCTAAAAGGATTGCAGTTTGCTATGGAAATGGAACTTATAGGGAGGTCAACAAGACTATTAAATTATTAAATTATACATACGTAAAATATTCTTTCATACGTTTCCGTATCACAAAATGAAAGAATAACATGCCAAGATTTAGACTGCCTAATTGTATAAAATTCCGACTGGAAGCCTGAACTTTTTTAAATTCCAACTATAAATTCCGAACCTTTGAAATTCCGTCTTTGAAGTTCGGATTTTATTAAATTTTGACACTGAATTTCGAATTTTATACAATTCCGACTTGAATGTAAAAATTTTATAAAATTCCGAAAAGGAAGCCTATTTCCCAACCTGATTTTAATGAAATTCAGACAATAGCTGTCCAAATAATATCACATTCGAACTTTGAAGCCCGAGCTTTTTAAAATTCCAGCTTTGAATTTCGAACTTTTTACAAATTTAACTTTAAATTCCAAATTGTAGTAATTATTGTAACCTTGAAATGCGAAATTTATTACATTTTGACTTTGATGTCCGTACTTTTTACAAATCCAACTTTAAGGTTCGAATTTTATCAAATTGCAAACTCCAGATGCGTATTTTAGAAAATTTCTACTATGAAGTTCAAATTTTCTTAAAATCTGACATTGAATTCCGAAGTTTGTAAAATACCGACCTGAACTAAAACATTTCATAAAATTTCGAATTATACAAAAATCCAAATTTGAATGCAGAACTTTTTAATGGATTGAATTTGAATTCCGAATTTTGTTAATATGAATTTTATTAAATTTCGAGATTGGTATCTGAATTTTATTAATATTCAATTAATTTTGTAAACCTAACCTTTTCGATTCCTACTTCGAAGTTAGGATTTTATTAAATTAAAATATTGAAATAAGAATTTTATAAAATTTCGACTTTGAGGTCCTAGTTTTATTAAGTTCAAACATTGAATTTCGAATTTTATCAAATTCCGATCTTATTATTAGAATATACTAATATTCCGACCAAGAAATCTGAATTTCCAGCCAGATTTTAGTGACATTCAGAACATGGAAATCCAACTTATATAAAATTCCGACTTTGAAGCCCGAGCTTTTTAAAATTTCGAACCTTTTACTATGTCAACTTGAATTCTGAATATTATTAAATTGCCACTCTGAAATGTGAATTTTATAAAAATTTCGATTATGATGTCTGAATTTTTTTAAATTTCGACTTTGAATTTCGAAGCTTTTACAACTTTAACTTTGAGTTCGAATTTCTTTAAATTTCAACTGTGAAATGCGAAATATTAAATTCCGACATTGATTTGCATATTTTGTAAAGTTCCGACTTGAATGTTGAATTTTCATAAATATTTGACCAGGAAGTCTGACTTCCCCGCACGATCTTAATAAAATTCTAACCATAGAAGTTAAGATTATATAAAATTCCGACTTTGAACCTGCAAAATCTGAGTTACATCCTCGTTTTAGTTCTTTAGCAACCATATTGTAAAATAGTAATCTTATTCACGAAGAAAGAACACTCAGTCTAAAGTTTGAACTTGATACTTGATCTTGAAAAATTAAATATTATACTTATTATCTTAACATGTTTTAAAAACAATCAGAAAACTTTCAACACATTTTAGTATAAAAGAACGTGCAAACCGAGTAAACGACAACTTGGTCATCTGGTTGGTAGTACCTCAAGGGCAAACGCTTTCTGGTAACAAGTTCAAACCCTCCACACCTGGTCATCCAGATAGTAGTACCTCAAGGGCAAACGCTTTCTGGTAACAGGTTCAAACCTCCCTAAGTTACGTCAGTGAAAAAGTAAAAAGTAAAGTGAACCTAAATCAACGCGAAACTAAATTAAGCATATCAATATAAATTAAACGAATTAACTCTCTTAAAAATCCAACATAAACTAAAAGTACTTTCAAGGGAACCTCAAATTGCTTCAATGGAACCAAATAGGTCGAGTCCAGTCAGTCCTCAACGAATGGTCATACGCTTCACGCTCCTCTTGTAAATTATATTTGGACATGGTTATCAACATAATTGCATACGTCAATTTATACTAAACCTGGGCATCAATATACGTACATTTGTTTCGCAGATAGCGAGTCGTTATTTTATACACCACCATCTGAGCTACGCAACCTGAAAGAGCAAAGACGATCATCGCAAGCAAATATACCCTGCGACACGTAATGGGAAGCGCCCAAAATCCTCTTTGACACGTGGTGGATGTGCCGATATTCAGTTTGACACGTGGGGTGGTGGTGGAGGCGCTCTAAAATCCAACATATACTAAACATACTCCCGGGCGGAAACATCAAATTGTCTCAAGGCATAATCCTCTCTGACAATATATTTTTTTTCTACAGCCGCGCGCAAAATAACTAAATACTACATTCAAATGAAATCGCAAAATCAACTAATGCCGTGGATCCTTATTTTGCGCTCTAGCGCGAACATGGAAAAGGAAATTCTCGCTTTTTCCGTCTAGTGTGCTGAATGGTCATGGAAATCGAAGATAAATAAATGACAGTCGTGCGTTTATTATAGTTTGTTGCTGGCAATCCTGTTCTAAATATGCCCGAAGCCCGAACATAATATGTCAAAACTGACAGTCATTCGCAAATTTCAGAATAAGTATAGAGAAAAATGTGCATTTAATTTTAAAAAATGCGGCTGTAGAAAAAGTTCTGTGTGTTTTTCGAGCGCAAAGTAAGATTGCCGTTTTCGAAAGATTACTGCGCTCCGCTACGCGTCGCGCAGTAACATTCTTTCTCAAGCGGCAATCCGTTACTTTGCGCTCTAAATACACAAATAACTATTTCGAGTTTATATCACTTATTTCCAAAGGTAACGACGCAAAATTTTTATTACTCTGCGTTTAGTGCAAAAATTGGAATTCATTGTCGGAAGAATAAACTGCTGTTTTTTTATAATATTTACCGTCTTTCCATTTAATAATAACATCCATTGCGTCTCACAGTTCACGCATTGTCGATCGCCTGATATCACAACCACATCTCCGCCGGACGATCAATGGCTTCGCATCAGGTGATCAAAATAATAGTTATGATTGGAGTAAGGCTTTGATATTATAAAGATCATTACTAATAGGCTTATGTTAACTTACGTTACCGTACGCCTTTTAGTTCTAAAGTTAACAGCTTAGTCCTCTTGGTCCTAATAAAATATTTTAATAATGTAGAAAAGCCAAGATAAAATTATATCTGCAATCTTAAATATAGGAAATACAGCTAAACTTGTTGAAGACAAAATTAAGACGCCATAAACAGATTCCTTTATGGGCTTAACAAAATTTCTAAAATGTTGTAAGTTACGCCCATTGGCAATGGGAACGACGATTTATGGTATTGAAAAAATCTTGGGAATAGTGGCGATGAACTCAATATTGTTGCTGTCCTCTGCATTTTCAGAAGTCCGTTGTACTTCTGTTTGATTGTAAGTTATTTGAGATTTGGAGGTGGATGCTGATGCCATAAATATTGCTAGGTTATTCCGATTCAAAATTTTGTTTCATATTTTGGTTCGTTCTTTGTCAACTCCTCAATATATCATTTCCCGACTGAAGTTGATTTTCAGCTTCCCAATCCTTTCATACTGGTAATGCCTTTCCCGGAATCTGCCAACATATTTTCGATTATTATCTGGGGAAGCTATGGCCGGTGTATAAATGAGGACCCTGAAGACCGAGCTACCCAGCGATATCACCTGACATCTTGCCAAAGTCATTTATGCCCACACACTGTACTGAGCAAGTGCCTTTTTTGTATTAAGTTAAAAATCTGTTGTGCTTAGTGCGAGCTTTCCTTAAATTTGTGTATTTTTTGTATAGCGTCAAGTTTAGTGCCATTTTGTGCTTCTTCTGAAATTGGAAAATATCGAGACGTATGGTTTTTAGATTGAGACATGTTTATCAATACAAAATCATCTTTATCGATAACATCATCTGTGTTTAAACTACAAAGCTCTTCCCTGCGACATGCTCCTGCTAACCCAAATATTGCTGCCACGTTAACCATTAAATAAATTTCGCCAGGTGCTTCTAGTAAAAGCTTAGTAATTTCCTCATTTGTAGCTTTTTTTTTTGGTTGAAATCCAATAATCTTCAACTTCAGAAATGCTATTAACTTAAAATACCTGCTGATATCCAAGTCTCATATCACAGTATATTTGGCTTGGTAGTCTTAGAAAGCTCGGTAGATCTTTCCATCACATCACTTTTTAAATACCTTATATTCCTTGTCTTTTGATTTTTCAGGTATAAAATCCAAATTCTGGGCAGTCTCAAAAAATGTCGCTTTGAAGGTTATCGTCAAATGCATTTTGCCATGAAAAATAAGCCAAATAACATAGATTTAATTTTCTTTAGAAATTCAGCAATTTCTGTCGTAATATCGAAAAATGCTCTCTAGTGGCGACATACTAAATTACACTCACCACAAATAAGGTAAGCTTTGTTGCCCAAGAAAACCTTTTTTCGACACCAGGTCTATTGAAATCCGTTCAGCCATTTTGAAGTTACAAATGTTTATTTACAAAAATATTTAAATACCCCCCACTATTTTATTTTTAAAGATAGGGCAAACAGTTTCTCGAATTAATCTCAGCCTGAAAACGTATGTATTTTTTTGCTATCTTGATAAGGCTAAATTCCAAAAAAAAAAAGATCTTCATCATTTTGTAAAACGATTTTTTAAACTTAACGTGTTCAACTAACATAATCTAGATTAGCCAAAACAAAGAAAAGTAATTGTTATCAGAGCTTATTTCCTGAGTCCTTATTTTTGCTAGGTGATTGGCAAGGACCTTCGCACTAATAAAAAAGTTTGTAGATAGCGCTATTTATTGATGTGTAAATATCTTACGCGGCGGTATGAGGGTAAATCTCGGCAAATGGGACGGAAATGTGTGGGCGGGGCGGAAGTGTGGGGACGGAAATGTGTAAACCGATTCTAGCCGCTAGGGCGGTATTATATACAATTTTACCATTTAACATCGTTTTAAACGGATTTTAGACGATAAAAAAACATATTGTGAACTACTTAAAAGCATTAATTAAATATCACCCTGTCGTAAGTTTGAACTTGAACTTGAAAAATATTATATAAACATTCACTGTTAATTATAAACAACTTGAGCCGTCGACAAGAGCGATTTTAATCCTTAATGATGCAGCCATCAGCATTTTGTAACATATAAATACGCAGGCAAACGCCAAGTTCATCAGGCTTTCGGGTCTCTCAATTCCGCTCAGTTTAGTTGCCGGGCAGTACACAGGTACGTCCACTTCTAGCTGTTCTATCCCATAACCCCCATAACTGATAACACTTATGCACAGGTATAAGGTTGTCAGGTCCTTACCTAACCTGGATGAATGTATGCACAGGTATACGGCATTCGGGGGCTACTAAAAGTATAGAGAGAGTCGAATTTATGAAGTATCAGACCTTCCAGTAAAGGGATAGTTTTTGGGGATTGTTAAAAAGTAGTGAAAGTGCCTCCATAATCTATGATAAACTTAAAAGATTTACATTATAAATATCAGAACGAATATATATAAATAAGACAACTCCGCTCCCATAAACTTTATTAATAAAAGTGACGCCGCTTGCTAGACAAACTTTAAACTAAGCCTCCCTCGAGAAGACATGCATTTCATATTAATTGGGTATAGTGTAAACTCTTAATTCATCTATAATCTTAAACACGCCTTTATTAGTATACAGTCTAACCGTTGTCAAGTTTGTTTGTAAATAAACTTGTTACAGTTTTTATCGATGTGTCTCCTTTATTATCTCTTCTCAACTTGACGTAGTGCGTTCCTAAATCTTAGCTACTCTCCTACACTCTAAGTAAGGCGTGGCGTCACAGATAAAAAATACAAAATTAAATTAAATGAACCGTCAAAAGTATTATTTTTATTATATTATATTCGCAGTGTATTTGGATTCATAGCACAGCTTATTTTTAATGGACGGTGGAATTTAAAATGAATTATCGCTTTAAAATCCACGACAAATTCGTCCGAAGCCATGGTTATCATCCTAAAAAAGTCCGAATTTTCGGATTTTTATACAATTTTGCCATTTAAAATCGTTTTTAAACGGATTTTAGACGATAAAAAAGCATATTATTATTTTAAATTAATCGAACTGGCAATTGTATTATTCAGATGCCCAGACTTTTAAAATAATATTGAGTCATAGCCCTCTTCTAAAATTTGAAAAAGTTGGTAATTGACTTTCCCAAATCAAAGGATTACTAGGTAAATAAGCTGTGTCCATATGTTGATGTTATTCCTGGTGGCATTAGATTGTCGTGTCGAATTTGTGCGTGAACTAATCCACTCCAAAACTGCCAGTAAGTATTATTAAAGAATCATAACTAATATTATAAATGCGAATGTGTTTGTTTTTATTCTATGAACAAGCTAAAATGTATAGGCAACGGCCATAGCACGTTGAAAATACCAGTTCTCGTCCGATCACAAGTTAAGCAACGTCGGGCGCGGTTAGTACATGGATGGGTGACCGCTTGGGAACACAACGTGCTGTTGTCATTTTTTTACAACCGATGTCGTTATAGGCTATGTTTACACAACAGTCTCGTGTACAAGCAGACTCGCTCAATTTTTTTATACAACCGTTTCTCAAACTTAACGTAGTATATAATACTGATGAAATATTTTATATTTTTCTTGTTCATTCTGTGCTTGTATCCTTTTCCTAAAACATTATTTGAAAGTATGTTTCCTCTGGAATAAATGTGCTCTTTCTGCTATAATAATCTGATATTGAAAGTGATATAAATATAGAAATAGCCCTCGGAAAAAATCATTGAGAGCCCAAATGATAGCCTGGCTTTCTAGTAGGTATAGTTTTTAGTAAAAATTTGGCAAATTTGGATTTCTATGGTCTGAATGCCATTAAAATCGAGCTGGGAATTCAGATTTCTCGGTCGGAATTTAATAAAACTCGTAAGTTATAATTATCTTAAAAGGTTCAGGATTCGGAATTTAATAAAATTGATACTTAGAGTTGAAAACTTTGGAATTGAATGTCAGAATTTAATAAAAAGCAGGCATTAAAGACCAAATTTAATAAAATTCGCATTTCTATGCTGCAATTTAATACAATTAGGAGTTTAAAGCTAAAATTGTAAAATGTTCAAAATTCAAAGTTAGAGTTTTAAAAAGCTCGGGCTTCAAAGTCAGAATTTTATAAAATCTTAACTTCTATGGTTTGAATTTTGACTAGAAAGTGTTATTTTGCAGTTCGAGTTTATTGAAATTCAGATCATAGAAGTCCAAATTATATAAAATTCTGACTTTAAATCCTGACTCTTTAAAATTTTTAACTGTTAATTCCGGACTTTTTACGATTTCAATTTTGAATTCCAAACTCTGTTAAACTGCAACTTCGAAATACGAATTTTATTAAATTTCGAGTTTAGTATCTGAATTATTAACTTCTAACTTTGAATTCCTATACTTTTACAATTCCAACTTCGAAGTTAGGATTTTATAAAAACTTCCAAATACGAATTTTATAAAATTTCGAATTTAAGTCCGAGTTTTATTAAGCTCCGTACATTGAATTCCGATCTTTATAAAATTTCGATTTGATTGAAAGAATTTAATAAAATTCCGACCGGGAAATCTGAATTTCCAGCCGATTTTAATGACATTCAGACCATAGAAATTCAAATTTACCAAATGTTTACTAAAAACTATACCTACGAGAATGCCAGGCTATCATTTGGGTTCTCAATGAATTTTTCCGAGGGCTATTTCTTTATTTATATCACTTTCAATATCATATTTTTATACCGGAAAGAGCACATTTATTCCAGAGGAAACATACTTTCAAATAATGTTTTAGGAAAAGGACACAAAGGACGTGTAAACGAATATTTTTTGACGAATCGATAATGACTTTTCCGTCTTTGTTTATTTTTGAGATTTTAAAATTTGTTCGGCAAAATATTGCATCATTCAGAACTCAAAACATGTACCATAGTTATAGGACGAGGTTTGGCAATGACCTTCAATATAGCCTTCACAGACTTGAATTATATAAATCCAATCCATATTACATGGGTGCAATATTTTATAATCATATTCCTAATCATATTAGTGATTTAAGCAATGGCAAATTCTATAGTTATGTAAAATCTGAGAAAGCTTTCTATACCATTGAGGAATTCCTAAATTATAGATTTTAAATGTATTATTTCTTAGGTTAAGACTCGCCTAAATTGTAATTATCATTATTATATATTAAGTACTTATTATTAATTGTTAAAGAATTAAGATTGTGAACTGTTGACGTGTCCTATATCATTATTGTGATCTCCGGACTAATAAATTCATTTCATTTCAGTTCATTTCATTTCATGATGTACAAGAAAAATATAAAATGTTTCATTTGTATTCTATACTACGTTGAGTTTGAGAAACGCTTGTATAAATAAATAGCGCTATCTACAAACTTTTTTATTAGTACGAAGATCCTTGCCAAATCACCTATCATAAATAAGGATCCAGGAAATAAGCTTTGTTATCAATGACTTTTTTTCGTTTTGATTAATCTAGATTATGTTAGTTGCACACGTTAAGTTTAAAAAATGACTTTTACAAAATGTGTAGATCTGTTTTTTGGAATTAAGCCTTATTAAGATAACAAAAAAATACATACGTTTTCAAGCTGAGATTAATTCGAGAAACTTTTTGCCCTATCTTTAAAAATAAACTAGAAGGGGGTGTTCAAATATTTTTGTAAATAAACATCTGTAACATCAAAATGGCTGAACGGATTTCAATAGACCTGGTGTCGAAAAGAGGTTTTCTTGGGCAACAAACCTGCCTTATTTGTGGTGAGTGCAATTTAGTATATCGCCACTAGAGAGCATTTTTCCATATTTCGACAGAAATGGCTAAATTTCTAAAGAAAAATTAAATCTACTTTATTAGTTGCTTTTCATTGCAAAATAGCAAAATGATGTTCAAGCATTTGGCGATAACCTTCCAAGCGACATTTTTTGAGACTGTCCAGAATCTGGATTTTATATATAAAAAATCAAAGACAAGGAATATAAGCTATTTAAAATGTGGTGTGATGGAAAAGGCATGAATAGCTTAAAATAGGAAGATCTACCGAGCTTTCTAAGACTATCAAGCCAAATACACTGTGAGATGAGACTTGGATATCAGCAGGTATTTTAAGTTAATAGCATTTCTTAAGTTGAAGAATATTAGATTTCAACCAAAAAACGCTACCAGTGAAGAAATTACTAAGTTTTTACTTGAAGCCCCTTGTAATCAGCTTGGTTCTCATAGGTTGAGGAGAATTAAGAACATCAC